>NKZO01001453.1:0-12568 GCA_002370185.1 Metschnikowia sp. 01-655c1
CACCGATACTCCATATTTGAGAGAATTATTAGAGGCCAATGTCATAACAATTCCAACTTACCAGAGAGTGTATGCACATTCTCAACACTCACATGTTCAACAAGCACATCTCACATGTTCAACACTATGGACACTATGGAATCGCACTCACTATAATATTTGCACCCACTACGCACTCACTATGCACCCATACAGTGTTTTTCAAAACTATTCAAATCAACACAGCCAATGTTTCAGACCACACTAAAAAATTTAAACAAACCAATGATTCAAAGAGTGTCGTACTTATGACTTGAAAATTGCTAAGGATTAAGGATTTGAAATAAACTGTTTATGTGAAGTCTGTATTAAATATTGAAAACAATAACTTTTTGAATTACAGGTTTGTTGAATTTTGCTAGTGTGGTTTGAATTGTTTTACCGCGCTGATTTGAATAGGTTTGAGAAACACTGTACTATGGACTGTTAGTTATAATCCTAGGAGCAGTTGGATTGAGTACTTAGTGCTAGTGGATCTCACTAACGAGATGTACTCTGTTTAGTATTTTTTTTTGTTGATGATTCCTCAGAAGGAGAATCAGGCTACTTCAGTAGTTGGCGGTGGAGTTAACGTATCCTGCAGGTTAAAGAACAGTGCAAGGGGAAACTCTCCACATTCCATCCTGGTACCTCAGCTTTATCACATTTCTCCCAGACTACCTACCAGACTGCTCCACTAAATTACCACTACACTGCTCTGCACTACACTACACTGCACTACACTACACTGCACTACACTACACTACACTGCACTACACTATTCACTACTAACTGTTAGATTCTTGTTGTAACGTTCAGTACTAAGTTATGTATATTCGTTGATGATTCCTCAGAAAGAGGAATCTTAGCTATTTAAATAACAATCAGGTAAAAACAAGCGATGAGATAAGCCGATGAGATGACATGACTTCATCGGTCATTCATTGACGAATGCAAGAGTAAACTGCTTTCGGTAACAAAAGAAATGAGTAGTCAGACTCAGAGGTGAGTAGCTGACTAATCGACTTTCGTAGGCTCTAAATATACCGATGGGTAGTGCGTCTACCCATGGCGGTTCTAACACTAACTACTAAGACTAATTACTAAGTACTAGATCCAAAATGGGTGGAATACAACCCATATAGGGTTTGAGCTCAAGTACCCAGCTAATTGGGAACCGATGCTAGTAACTGATGCTAGTAACTGTCCACTGGACATTACACCATGGTTAATCTATGGTCCATCTGGTGCCGCTTCCTTGAATGCGGATCATGTGTTGTCTAATCTACAATATATATTACATGACTCAGGCGACATTCATAATCAGAGCCACTTAAATTCTTAGGGCCACCAAAAAGAAGCGTTTCAGGAACTATGATTGGTTTAATGAGTCAGACGAATACCCACTTCGCTTATCGATTCACTGTTACTACACCTGTGGTTACCTTCCAGCAGACAATAGCTAGAGCACTGCCTGTGATGGATGTAACATTAGTATTGAATTTTAGTTATTGATTATTGACTCGTGGTTTTTGGTTTTGGTGAAAGAGCCTTAAAAATAGGTCAGTAAGGAGATATTGGCATTAGATTTTGTTATAGACTTCAGCTATTAATTCACAGTGATTAAGTCTTAGTGCTAAGTTTCATTATTAATTTACTGTTGAACTTGGTGTTAAATCTTGGCATTTGACCTTTACTATAAACCTTGCTATAACATCCAAATCTGTGGACTGATGAGATCCAGTCCAAGTTATTAGTCTGTACCTGTTTAAGGACCAGTCAACCACACTACTTCCTACAACTCTACCACTCTATAACTCTACCACTCTTTAACTCTACCACCCTATAATTCTACCACTCTATAACTCTACTCCCTACAACTCTACTCTCTACTTGAGTTATAAGACTTAAAAGTCACCTTATGAAAATATGTTATATAAAATGATATAAACTTAATATGAATAAATAACCCCCTCTCTATGTGCCTTAAACCTTTATTCCCCTGTTAGACTAAATCAGCCAGTCAATTCTGTCAGTCAATTCAGTGAGTTAATTCTGTCAGTCAATTCAGTCAGTAAAATCACCCAGTAAAATCAGCAGTGCAAGTTGCCAGAGCAAGTTGCCAGAACAACTGGCTGCAAAGGCGTGCGCGGCCCAAAAACACCACTCCCCAGTGTGTGCGATTTTTTCAACTTCATCACCTCCTCGCACCTCCTCACCCAGACCAATGAGAGTCTCCAGCATAAGTCTCGGCAAGAGAACCATCAAGTACGGAGGCAAGTCCGGTATATTGCCCAAGGTCAGGCCCATTTTCAGACACAACCCCATCCGCCCCGATACCGACGATGAGAAGGTGCAGAAGGCCAACACTGTTCAAGGGTATGCAGACAATGTGCCGGTGCCCAAGATTCATGGCGTAGAGGTGCCCCGAAAACCCGTGCAAAAACCGGTTGTTACCGTCGAAGAGAGGTTGAAGAAATTGGACCAACGCGTGCTTCCCAAAAAGGAAATCAGTGAAATGTCCAAGGAAGAGTTGTGGCAGCATCAGAGGGAAGAAATCCGCGTGGCGCACTTGAAAGAGGCGTTCGTGACGGAAGCAAAACGGTTAGAGAAAATCCAAGAAATGGAGGCTCAAAAAAGACAAAAAGACGCTTCCAAGGATAAGCTAAACCATTATGAACAAAACGACCAAACCTCCTTCACGTTACCCACAATCGACTCGTATTTGGAGGGCCCCATAATGAGGCCCCGAACCGAGGAGGAAACGGCCATCGTGCAAGAACGCCGGATGTTGAACCGCAAGACGCAGGAATTGCGTGAAATGAATGCTAAAACTGTCAAGTTATTGGAACTCTACCATGCGGCAGGCGACTTCATCACCACGGAAGAAGAGTTGGCCGAGGCCATCCATGAGGCGTTTGAAACGCGCATTGCTAATTTCGAATATGCCAGGGGCAAGGTGGAGGCCAAGTTGTTTGACCAGGTGAATGCATATGAGGAGACCTCGGAGATTGAGCTGTACATAAAGCACGCTGCTTTTGGCGAGATTGACGGCCAGCCGGGCTTGGATATGGTCAAGGATACATTAAGTGGAGAGGCGGAGAACTTGAGACGCCAGGCTCAGGGCAAGGTCAACCAGACCATGTAGAATACTGTAAATAATAAATGATGTTTGGAGTGACTGATTTACTGAGAGGATGTAGGTTGACTTTAAATACGTTACTAAGAAGATGGGACGATTTATAAGGATAGCACCAACAAAGATTCATTGGGATTTAACCGGAGTAGTAGTGAACTAGTAGTGGAAGTACTAGTGTGGTGATCTTAGGAGTAGAGTGTACTGAAGTATGTTATATGCAGGATATTAAATAATAGGGTGTTTTAGACAGGTGTAGTAGCGTATCGGGCATAGGGTAATACATAGGTCTAGTAAAGTAGTACTGTTGTTCTAGTAAAGTATTTGTAGTCCTGGTAGTAAAATAGTACTGTAGTCCTAGTAAATTATTTGTAGTAGAAATTCTGTCACGTGATATACACTAAGTTCTTACCGTAGTTCCTCCAGAAGCAATTCTCTTAAAATACTCTAAGAATACTCTTGAATTGTTCCCAAAATACTTTAAATACATTCCATAAACACTCTAAAATACTCTAAAATTACTCTAAAAACACTTTAAGTATACTCTAAAAACACTCTAAATCACTCTAAATCACTCTAAATCACTCTAAGTCACTCTAAATCACTCTAAATCACTCTCAAAATACTATTAAAATACTAACTTCAAGGCACTTGGACAAGAAAACGGAGGTTTGTTTGTTCATGTCAATATAAGACATAACATCGCCTACCGTCGAATACACTGGTGTGTGAAAAGTCTAAATTGAATCTCAATGATCTGTGTTTTAGGCTTGTGTATGTTTAATGTATCAGAATAGACTACAGAATATCAGTCAAGTTAAGTACGGTTTCAGATTATGGTGTGTACAGTGCAAAGTACCTTAGTAGTAGGGAACAAAGTAGTATGTTTCAGAGTAATGGAGTTTGAGTAGTGGAGTTAGAGTAGTAGATGTAGAGTATTAGATTTAGACTTTGAAAGATTGAGTTTAGTCTGGAGTGCAAGTACCAAGACTTAGAAAAGAAGAAGTAAAGGTATAAGAATAAGTAAAAGTATAAGAATAAGTATACGTATAAGCTGTAAAAAGCTGTAGATAACAGCATAAGTAAAGTACAAGGAGATGTACAGGTATATAAACAGGTATATAAAGAGAATATTAGTAGATGTATATATGTATAAACAGTAGAAGTAGGTGTACAGGTAGTTATAGAAGCATAAGTATAGGTAGTCAGTAGTAAGTACCAGTTATATAAGTAGTATAAGTACAAGTCGGGACAGAAGTTCAAGTATCAGAATAAAAACCTTCTCTGATCTACATCCAATACATACTACCAAAAATCTAGACAAAAATGTTTGTGGGGAGGCTAAACTACATGACTGGGTAGTTTGGACGTGTATATAAGAGCCGGAATAGGTATGGTCACGTGACTACTACTACTACTACTACTACTATTACTACTAACAAATTATCCCTACGACTAGCTTCTACTACTGTACCAACTTCAAATGCCAACCACTACGATCATCTCCTAGTAGCTCCCACTACTACTAACTTCTACTATTGGAAAGTAATACACTTCTCTACTATGGTAATACACTATGGTTATGATCCACTGTCTCCACTATGGTACTTGATAGATTTTTCTTGTAACGTTAAAACTGAGTTTTTTCGACACAACATTCCCAAACCCGCCTCTTCCAATGAAAACAACTTATTGGACGCAACAGCACACAACTCGTTCTCCGTCTGCGTATTTCCATCCACATCTTGTAGCTTGCGGGTGAGGTCGGGATCACTATTTTCCACCATGTTTCCATACCCTCCTCTTCCGGTGGTGATTTTATTAGTTGTGAGCTTGGGGATACTAAACTATTTAACATACTGTTATGTTCCGGTTAAGTCAGGTAGTCTAGTTCTTATGTTCATTCCCGATGATTCTTCCTAGAGAGGAATCTGAGGTGCTTATATAGTTGTAGGGAAGGTGTGCGTGAGGCATAAGTACTAATTACTACTTACATCTTGACTGAGATGGCTTTAGGAATTGAGTGTAAGTAATGAAGATGTGCACATAAATCAAATGTTTGAGTAGACTAAGAGAATAAATCAAATGTTTGGCTAGACTAAGAGAATAAAAAAATGTTTGGGTAGACTAATAGAATAAAATAGTGTTTGGATAGACTAAGAGAATGTGGAAAAATATTCCAAAAATGTGTGTGTGTTAGATTCTTGAATACGTCTAATACTTGAAGTTATATTCATTCGTTGATGGATTCCCCAAAGTGGAGATCCGGGTGATTATATAGCTTTCATTACACAACGATTTTCTGCTTCGAAACCCTTCTCAGAATCTATAAAGATCAAATATCTCAAAGGCAAACCAAAAATATATGAGGAGAGGTTAGTCGACCTAAGAAATTAAATAGGGACTGCATATACGTCTATGGTCCCGTGTCATACACTAAACGTTCGTATTGGGTGATACATCGATTTGAATGGATACAAAGAGTATACTATTTCAAAGAGTTTGATTCTTTGTCACTTTGATGACTCAAATCGGGAGGATTTGATTACAAGTCTAGGAAGAGATGTAAATCACGTGACATGTATTTCACATCCATACCAAAGTGCCCATACACAAAAGATGTATGGTTTCGGAAGTGCAGAGTTTTCTTGATTTCTATCTGTTTCCCAAATTATGCTCAAACTGAAAGATATTTGTGTGGAGGCTAAAACAACCTGGTGAATTGTTAGTGGTCACGTGACCTACACTTTAAACTCGTACCCAAGTACCCCTTTCCTTTACGTCCGCCAGAAAGTACTATTATATTAGCTGAATCTTTCAAAAACTTACTGAAGGGCCGCATTGTTTTGACACACTTGAACTGAAACTAAGCTGCCTGTATATACGCCCCGGAACTACAACGGCTCACGTGACATATACTTTAATCCCACACCATACCCACCCACACACGTGAATTTCCAGATTTCACCAATGTATAATCTTCCCAAACCCACATTCTACCCATATCAATGTCTGAATCCAAAAAATATTTTTTCGTGGGGAGGATAAAACAACCTGGGTCAATAGGTCGGAACTGGATATAAGCCCCGGAACTGCTATTCCGGTCCCCAACACTCACATACTCCAACATAACCGTCTAACAATACCCAAATATATATATATACACCTTTCAGTAACGAAAAAATATTATAGCAATTATCACTAATTGATTTACTTCTTTTTATTTTTTTCGTAAAGGTGACACTTTGGGAAAACCTTATAAACCACTAACGCAAATCCCCACCTTTCTTCCCACACCTGACCCAAAATAGCTCAAAAAATGCCAGAATCATTTCAAAACAACCCTAATTCATATAATAAAGTTCTACAAAGTTGTATAGATTTGTATGGTGATTTTTTTGTAGTGGTGTACTTTTGTGGTGTACGGAGGTGCAACCACACGCATTTCGTTCAAGCATCACCAAATCATCTACCCATGTCTCCCCCATTGGAAACCCCAGACTCTAAGGTCAAGCCGTACATCTATTATTTCCGGCATGTGTTTAAGCAGCGCATGAAATATGTCAACAAAATCGCCTTTTTCGTGGCCGTGCTCTTTTCCATACTTTTCACCAGACATCTGACGTGGACGCATAAAATCTTCGCCTTGGTCTATGAAATCCCCATTTATACCATTGGGTTGCACACCATGAAGATCAACCGCGTGCAGAACTCCACGGTGGTTTTTTCCGATGCAAAATCGCTTTATTGGCAGCTTCTAAAGACGGTTTCCGGCACACAATTCTGGGTGTCGGGTGTGGCCACGGTAATCTCGGCCGTTTGCCTAATTGGGCCTTTTTTTCCGCAGGCCCAGGTGTCATACTATGTTTTCTCCAAGGAATACCGTCATAAACCTTTGGTCAATGATCAGTTCGTGTACTTATGGTTCCATGGGATTGCGGTTGGGGCCCTCTACAATGTGCAGTACATGGTGTTCCAACGCAACAGGCTCAATTTCAGTTACGGCATCCCCATCAATCCGCCGGCAAAGTACTTGTTTGCGCCAATGTTAAGGCTCTTGGCCATCTCCTTGACTTTCACCGTGATGTGCTTTTTGGTGGTGCCAATAATGTACCTGGTGGTGCACGGGCCTGTATACAGGCTGCTCTGGCCCATTTTGGTGCTTTTCAACTTGGACACCAAATCCGCTCCTCTTTGGACGTTTTTGGACCTTGTATTTCTTTTGAGAGTGGCCTGGTACACGTGGCTTGTTTTTTTTGTGCTTGAATTTTTCAACCATGCCTTCAATACTTATGCTACCATTGGCTGTTTACACCATTCGAGGCCCATTTCGCTGGCCTCTCCAAGTCCCGTGATCACCTTACTTTCCGGAGTCCGAGATGTGCAGCCCCAGGATTTTTTATCGTCGTTGCTGAATTTATGTGCATTCCAAGAATTGGCATACATTGCACTGTCGCCCGATTCCGAGGCCCATGAGTACCGGAACAAGATCTTCAACGGGTCGAAAAGCTCTGCTCTTTCACGGTCCTTCTGGCCCTCGGTTTTGGACGAGTGTTCGTTGGTGATCAAAAACACTTGTTTACGGGTCAACTTCCGGTCGCCCTCGGATTTGAGTGCCTTGCGCAGCATCGACGTCAAGGCCCCGGATTCCGACCCCAACTCCGACGCTTACATTTTCGGTAACTCCACCAACCCCAAAATCGACCCCAAGGACTCTTTCAGAGAAACAAAAGACACTAGAGAAACCTCCCCAGAAATGAATTTCCTTCCCACAAACTTTCCCAGGGACACTTTGGACTCGTTCAGTGAGAGCCTCAATGATACTACGAACCTAGCCATCAGTGCGACGTCCAGCCCGGTCAAAAAATACGATAACCCCCAGCAGGCCCGGCTTGCACAGATGGCATCGAATCCTCTAAAAAGCGTGCCTGCGTCTAAGGCCAAAACTGTGCTACTAAAAATTGTGCAGGTGCTCGATACACATATTCTCGTGCCTTTGAACAACCGATTGGTGAAGTTTGCACCCACGCATAAGCCATTGCCGCAAAATGCTGCCCTTGTCAGAACACAGTTTCTGGTATACTACGATCGGCTTTTGGACACCAAAATCGGGTATCTTTGGAGAACCACTTTAAAGAGAGACACCGAGTCGCGGGTGTTGAACCCGGTTAACTATGGGAATGCGGTACTTACACTTTCGGGGCTCTTATTACGGTCCATCGAGGAAGACCGGTCCAATACCATCTCCAATGCGTATCTTAGCGAGGTGCTCAATTTATTGGAGAAACCCATTCGGGCGTTTGCTAACTATACGGACTATTTGCCTGCATCCGTGTACAGGCCCACCACAAAGAACCACTTGGTGGCTCTTATGCACAACTTGACCGTCAAGGAGTACTACCAATTGGCCGTGAAGTTCAACTATAAACTTAGCGACTTGCAGCTCTCTCCACGTGCATTCAAGTTGGCCAAATGGGTGGTGGCTGCGTCCATTGCCAACACCGATAAAAGAACCGACCACACCGGCGTGTACATCTAGAACCGGTGTATCTAGAAGCAGAGTATCTGCAACCGGAGTGTGGGTCGGTGTACCTGGAACCGTATCTGGAACTAGCCAGTGTATGAAAAAGGACATCTGGCATCAGATAGAAGTCTCTATATTCAAGTTCAGTCCGTCTCCCCGATCTGATAGGAAGTTTTCTGGTTGGTGTGAGAGTATACAGAATAGGGGAGTGTATAGTAAGTTTAAGTCAAGCCAGTCCAAGCCAGTCGAAGCTTAGAATAAGACGTCCAACAGGATCTAGTGTAACACAAAATCTACATCACCAATATTATAACAGAAGAAAAAGGTTCACTTCAACTTATATCATTGATAGTTTATGATAGTCTCGACACTCAAGGCCGCCCTTCAAAGTCCGGCAGATGTATATCTTTGTTTGGTAAATCTACTTATTGACATCTCTCATTAGTCTATGGAGTATCAACTAATAGTGCGCTGCTCACCCTTTGGTGTGTTAGGAAAAATCCTACGCGCACTAGATTTGAGTACTTAGTGTCCCTGGATTCTACTAACAAGACTTAGCTTAGGCGCAGTCTCAAACCATACCACTCATGAGTATGGGATGGTGTGGAGGTTAGTATTCAAGGAGGCTTGAATACTGGGCGTTAGGCACCATGCACGTGGACGCATGCGATATGCCCCCGCCAGGGAGAATTCCTGATAAGGACTTCTCCGACCAATGTGAAACATCGCAATGTTTCACATCCTGAAGGCCGGCTGTTTCAAGAAATCCCTCAAGGGTTACCCGAAGCAGCAAGGAAGTATATAGAACTAGCAGGTTCGCCTGATTAGATAAATCCTCCGGGATCCCTCTAAGACATATTACCGTATTCGAATATACAACTGATATAACTTTGTTTTACAAATCCCAAGGTCCTGCACAAGTTCTAACATGGTGCTTTCCAGTATTAGGACACCAGAGAACTCCAGGAACTCCAGGGAACTCCAGGGAACTCCAGGGAACTCCAGGGAACTCCAGGGAACTCCAGGGAACTCCAGGGAACTCCTAGAGAGCTCTCAAGCCAGACACATTCACCTAGTAAAGAGTGTTGTGGTAGACTCTGTTTATTAGTAAGTGACTGGTCTGTTGCATTTCTTTCTGAACACCTTAGAGGACCTACAAGACCTCAATGACCTAGAACACCTTAGAGGTTCACTTGACCAGAGAGGCTAAAGTTACCTCTGCTTTCCAGAAGAGCAGACTTTAACAGCCCTCTAATAGCTTTCACTGGCACCAGTCACTGGAAGAAGAGGTGCTGACTCTCGATGTGTTGTACTTTCTGCAACTCATGATACTTACCGTAATTGACTACTTGTTCCATTCCAAAAGTTCCTGGTGTTCTTTTATAGAACTCTACTGCTCTTTTCCAGCAACTGCTATTCCTTTTCAAGAATTTCTACTGTTGTCTCTTCAAAATGACAACTAATCTGATTGAAGAAGTCTAATGATATCCTTAAATGTGTTGTCCATCTTGATGTTCTTGCGGTTTGGCTTCATTATTGGCCAAATATGGATCTTTGGAATAACTCTACTATTGGTGATGTCCTACATTATTAATGTATTAACCGTCCTATCCTCAGTGCCATCTCTACTACCGGTACAGTGAAAGGCCGTTCTTCATAGATAAGAGGACCAACAGATCGATTGTTGAAAGCTTTAAAGAACATTGGTTGAATAAATATTGTGGTTTGGGTACTTCAGTCCTTAAGAATGTGAATAACCCATAATTTCACCTACAGAAACCATGTTACGAATTTTTGCTACTACTTTTGCTAAGACTCTACGACTCTTTGTATGACTCTTACTTCTTCTAAATTACCAAGTTTGAATCACTCTAAATTTAAAAAGAGTCGCCCCTAAATCTCTTCAAAATTCTCACTATACCAGTGACCAGTTTCTTAATATCTGGACCCTATCTTCTTGGGACGCAGAGAAGTTTATGAAGCTTCCATTCTGCTTTAAGAATAGACGATACTCCTGTTTTAACACGAGTTTACCCGTTTGAACCAGCTTGCCTATGTGGATGGAGATATATGTGTCCGCGTAATCAGATCCACCATAAATGATAAGCACAACTTTAAGTGTGTCTGTTTTTCTTATATAGGTCTAATTTTGTTTTTCAGTAGATCCACTTGTTTCATACTTGACACACCTCTTTACCAGTACCTTATTAGCGAATCCATATGGTGTAACTCTTATCGGTCTCTTATTGGACTTTTTATTAAGATATCCTTACTGTGTTTGAGGATAGGACATGCACTAAAAGCTCTGCACGAAAACAAAGGTTAAAGTTGACTGGTACAATGGATTGTGACGGCCCAGAAAGGTCATTGTTGGATTAGACACCGTAGGCTCAATACATCAATAAGAGTATGTCTATGGTGGTTCTAACATAGGTATATCTGTCATGGAAACCTTTTGTGGGATCTTATGGGATCTCTTATGGCATCTCTCGTAAGTATATCTCATTGTATATTTTCAATTAATCTCTTTTATAGTCTCTTCTGATTCCTTCTGGTCACTTAATTCTACTCGGTGTGCTACCCTAAGGATATTACTCAACACCCAATACTACTACACAATACACTGCCGGTACTACTACTCAACGGACTATAACTCAATAAATTACACTACTAACACTACTCAATATACTGACAAACTATACTACTACTAACACCAACCAACTCACTACACAACTATACCACTACTCTCTTCTAGTCTCTTCTGGTCTCTTCTAGTTTATTATATCTTCTGGAACTATACTACTCAATGAACTATTTACCCTAATGATACTACTATACCACTGACCCAACACACTACTTAATACCCAATACTAACTATTGGCGTGGTGCTTTATACTTCACTCTACTTAGTAGTGTTGTAGTAGAATGACTAGAACTTATATGTACGGAAGGTAGATACTCTACCCACTATACTCTACCCACTATATGTAGATTAGACAACACATGTTCCGCATTCAAGGTAGCGGCACCAGGTGGACCATAGATTAACCACGGTGCAATGTCCAGTGGACAGGAACTGGAGGAAACTGTCCCCATGGTCTAGTCAAGATATGTAAAAACTTCTGGAGAAGTGTTTACCTCAAGAAAGGAGAAGGTGGAGGTGTTTACAGTGTGCATTGCAGAATTATCAGTTCGAGGTCTTTTGGTGGGTGGCTCTTGGAGGCATTCTTGGGAGACCTCAGACACATGATATTTGATTGACTTATTCAAACAAAGATGGATATGGTCGAGAATCTCTTATTTATATGGGGGTCTACCTTTACATTACCGGCGGTTGTAGTAACCACCAGGGCATATGAAAAACAGGTGCTATGTTACCGCGCCATCCCTGCAAGCCATGGGATTCAGAGCGCACTCACCTCACCTTATTACCGTTTTTCAACACTATATACTACTACACAATACACTGTCCGATACTACTACTCAAAAATCCTACTCAAGAACTCCTACTCAAGAACTCCTACTCAAGAACTCCTACTCAAGAATTCCTACTCAAAAATCCTACTCAAGAACTACTACTCAAGAACTACTACACAATGAATTACACTATTGACACCAACCAACCCACTACTCTACTATACCACTGCTCTCTTTTCATCTCTTCTAGTCTCTTCTGGTCTCATTGGGGTCTCTCTCTGCCCCTACTTGGTACCTCTCTTATTAGTATACCTTTAGTGTTTGTGTACTTTTTATTGGTATACATTTAGTGTTTGTGTACTTTTTATTAGTATACCTTTAGTGTTGGTGTTATGTTCTTTAATACATTTATGCCTTACTAATACTTTGCTCGTTGATGGTTCCTCAAGAGAGGAACCGGAGTGGCTTATATA
>NKZO01001454.1:0-13997 GCA_002370185.1 Metschnikowia sp. 01-655c1
AGTGTAGTAGTGTAGTAGTGTAGTAGTGTAGTAGTGTAGTAGTGTAGTAGTGTAGTAGTGTAGTAGTGTAGTAGTGTAGTAGTGTAGACTACTTCTACATTGTAGATTAGTGTAGTTAAGTTCTATACTAGCACTAGCATTAAAATACGTAATACTTTTGGGTACGGTATAAATACCATACTACAAATACCAGACTACAAATACCATACTACAAATACTATACTACAAATACCATACTACAAATCCCATACTACAATAGTAAATGCAAATTCTTCTATTAAATCTAGACCCTATACGTCTAATTCAATATCTCAAGGCTTGCTTCTTGAGACTTGGCCGTCATACATATAGACATACGGCATTTATCTCCCATTTTTAGCCCCATAAATATCCCATACAATCTTATACAGCCATGTCAGACTACATACTAACAGAATAATAAGAAACATTCTTATGTCTACTTCTTCCAGGCTATTGTCATCACTGTTTTTTTTTTTCCTTTTTTCACAGTTCTTTCACTGTTTTTCACAGTTTTTTCACAGTTTTTTCACAGTTTTTTCACAGTTTTTTCACAGTTTTTTCACAGTTTTGGCACAGTTACAATGAGCCTTCTTGGCATAATTCGATCAAACGTTTGTCCCGGTCTCTGGAATGTTTCTTGGAGACCTCTCAGAGCCCGGTTTAAACATTAGAGCAAATGTTTTGGAGATCCAATGGTCAACCCAACTGAGTTTACTTTGAAGAAGAAGTGGCTTATACCCAAACACTTCATAAACAGTCAGTGGGTTTTATGAAGTGTAAACAGAGTGGGTTTTATGAAGTGTAAACAGAGTGTTTATTATGAGTAGTTGGTAGCAGTAGTAATAGTTAATATTAGTTGGTGGTATCGGTTCCTAAGTCCCGCTTTACTTGTCTTCAACTGATTCAAGAGTGCCATAATTCGACTACTTATACTTATCTTGTCATGAGCTAGAGGAAAGTTGATAGAGATAGTACTGGATATAGGATCTTAACTATTAACAAATAACAAAGGATAGAACAGAGTATATCTACTGTATTAGTTTATAATACTACTTCAGAATATCACCAGAGGCATTAAGTATCTAGTAGTAGTAGTAGTAGTAGTAGTATACCTTTTTCCTGATTTTGAATCTTCTGTTTTTGAACCTCCCAGTAATCTCCACAACGTTTTGCTGACATATATACATGCCTGATATGTTTCAAAAGTTGTAGTTTTCTTCACCTTCTCTTTGATATGGTAGTTCTGGATTCATCCATAGTCCAAACCAACCAACCCTTTCCCACTGATTGCTTTGGGACCCCCATAAGTCCAATTTGTAACTAATCTGTTCCGAGCCACACCATAGAGCTGCACTCCTAAAATATCCATCCTTCAACTATCTCATTCAGTATCCACTTTTCATCTTCCAATAGTAGTAGTGTAGTGGAGTAGTGTAGTGTAGTAGTTTAGTATAGAGTGAACTATAACTAAGTACTGTTATAGTGGTGACAAAGTATCACTCAGGTGAAGAGTCTTTGATGGCCATTGGTAAGATCAGACGGTGAGGATTCATAGTACCTCTATGCATAGAGCCCTGCTATAGACTCTTTCGACTCAGCCAAGTGATCTAAGGTCTCAGTCCCATAATCCCATAGTCTCATAGTCTCATAGTCCCATAGTCCCATAGTCTCCACCAATCTAATGCACCTGACCTCACTCATCCCGTCAGACAGTTTTTAACCCAACAACAGTTCTGTCTCTAGGCTAGTTAACACCACCAGAATACTCCCCCTACCTTCTTCTGGATA
This sequence comes from Metschnikowia sp. 01-655c1, assembly GCA_002370185.1. Classification (NCBI taxonomy): domain Eukaryota; kingdom Fungi; phylum Ascomycota; class Pichiomycetes; order Serinales; family Metschnikowiaceae; genus Metschnikowia; species Metschnikowia sp. 01-655c1. Next base: position 1,810 of record NKZO01001454.1, read on the forward strand.
GTCTTTGATTCCTCTAGACCTTAAGCCAAACCACTGAGAAGAATGGGCAAGAGAATGAGCGCATGCGTGGAGGCCACCACCACCAAGGAAAACCACATGCGAAAGTAGTACACCTCAAAGATCTTGGACCGGGTGAAGTAGAGCACCGAGACGCCAATCAACTTGGTCATGGTGATACCTCCCAAAACAGAGCCTCCGATGTTTTCAAGTGCCCGAAGCGTGGCATCCTGCAGGTTATTCTGGATTAAGCTTTGGCCCTGATTTTGGCTCTGATTTTGCCTTTGGTTTTGTTTCTCAACCTGGTTCAAGTACCCCTTGCAAATATGCACAGTAAACTCCACGGCTAGCCCTAGACAAATCACCAAATTGACCAAACTGACTGCATTTAGAGATATACCCCATACGGCCATTACCCCGCCAATATTGACCACGGCAGAAATCACCACAATAGTCATGATCGTGGCCACCTTCACCAGACCCATGAACAAAGCACTAATAATCCACACCAAGATAAAAGCCGCGGTCACGAGCCCCGCCGTCTGCCTCACTATGTGCACGTACTGGACAAAAAACACATAAAACGGCAGAAAGGCAAACACCTCCGTACCGTCCATGGCATCCTCCATCTCCTCCACGATCCGAAGCGCATTCTGGTATGCCACAATAAAGTCTTCCCCGGTGCGTAAAGGCTGGTGATTTGTACGGAGATAAGAGCTCAAGATATGCGTTTCGTTCCAATCCACTGATGTAGAGTATGGCGCCTTTCCTCCCAACGGACAAGGATCGCTGGGTTCTTGGATCCACTGTCTGAAAAATGCCATGAACTCGTCTCCTTCAGGAAACCCTTTCATCAGGATGTTATATGGAGGATTGTGGTGGGAGTAGCAGGGCTCACACTGTCTGGGCAGAGCATAAGGTGAACAAAAGTCCCGGTCAAAAACAGAGCCAAAAACAGACGAATCAGAGTCCATATTTGAGTCCTTTTGGATTCGGAACCGGCAGCACTGGTCCAATTCCGGGTTCAACCACCCCAAAAAGTCATCGAGCCAGTTGGATGCAGGCTCTGCAATCAGCGATATGCCACTCCGCTTATACTCTTGTTCCAAGATATTGGCCATGGAAAACTCCTGGCAGCTCGAGAACTTGCCGCAGAGTTTCTGCTGGTTTTCCCGGCTGGTCACATCCAAATCCTTGGTCACGAAAAATACCGGTGGTCCAACGTTCAAATATTCGTACACTGACCGGAAATAATCAACCAAGTACGATTCTTCCGGGAGTGCCTGGGTCTGGTCCAAGCCCAAAGACACATAGGGAAGAAGGCTTAGTGAAAGCCCCAAGAAGGCAGTAAACACCACCAAAAATGTCCTCTTGACTCGTGCCTGCATGAGCCAAGGGCCAAAGTAGCGTCCAACCACAATGGACAAGTCGTAGCGAAAGTAGGTGTTTTCATCCACAGCACCCGATTTTTTCCAGAAAAAAACGTCCCATCTCCCCTGGTCCTTCCGCTTTTGGTCAAGTGCAAGAAGCGCAACGAAAAGCGTCATCTGAAGAACATAATTCATGGCTATAGCCCCAGCAGAAAAGATGGCAAAGTTGCGCACGGCTGGCATCTTGACACTAGACGCTAGTAAGAACATGGAGAATTGGAGGATGAAGCTCATCAAGCATGAGGGTCCGATTCGAGCCACTGCTCTAGAAATCTTTTCGGCTCCATCTCCACTCTCTCTTTCTCCACTTTGACGTTCGACTTCGTTCACTATCAAGAACACATTGTCCACACCCACAGCAAGCACCAAAAAGGGAATCACCTCCGCTATAATCAACGTAGACTTGATTCCCAAATAGGCACAGATTCCCGCGGCAGCAAAAACCGCGAGTAAAATGATGGCTATTCCGGCCAAACCAAGCGAAAACCTCGTAAAAGAAAACATGTTCATTCCCAAAGTCCGGGGAATCTTTCCTCCAAGAGCTAAAGATGCATATAAGAACATAGCCAAATACGAAACCACCACGATTTTCACGTCTGTATTGGTGGATTGGTTGAGCTCCTCCTCTAGAGACCGTTCGGTACTGTATGCAACGGCCAAATGGGGCATTTCCGCTTCGATTTTCTGGATCCATCGCAAAAGGGCCTTTTCATACTCGAGAACTTGCTCAGTATACTCCCTGTTTTGGGAATCACTTTGGAGAAGCAATGTCACCACAAATGCACGTGAATCCACGGCATTATCATCGGAAAAAAGCACATTTTTCTTCAACGGCTGTTGGAAAGTGGGCAAACAATTGACTGGCGACTCTGTACACTCCGAAACCCGGGATTTCCACGTCTCTTCCAGAAGAAACTGGATATTCCCTTGGAAATACTGAGCAAAAGACTGGATGGCACACGTTTCACCTGTAGGTTTGAAACAAAAGGTATCGAGCGAGAGGGTCACGTTTTGGGAATTTTCCAAGCTGTAAAGCTCCTTCTCCTTTTCAAACCACCATTGGATCGTGTCCCAGCTCAAAACACTGGACTTGTCTTTGTTCAGAATGATCAACTGCTCGATACGGAACCATTCGCCAAAACTGTCCTCAAAATACTGCTTGTTTTTAAGTGCAGGTTCATCGTGACTGACCCATAATTTGACCGGGTCGGTTTCCCATTGCAATTTCGTAAGGCCGGAGGTACACAACAGAGCCAAAAGAAGCGAAATGACTATGGTTTGGAGTGGATTGGATGCACACACAAAAGAAACGGATCCAAGGGTTTTTTCCACAACATCCCGGAGTTTGTGCAGGAAGCCACGGGTATAGAAGGCCATTCTGGGGAAGAAACTGGCCGGAGCTTCGTATTGAGAAATCAATTGAGTGAGTTCTGCATCGAAATCAGGGTCATTCTCAGTATAGTCATTTTCAGCGAAGTTGGAGTCGATGGAGCCTCCTCCAGAAGACTCATTTCCTTGGATTTCAGTATCAGAACTGTAGTGATGTTGAAATTCCCGCGTGTCGTGATGTTGTTGAAATTCCTGAGTGTCAGTATCCCTCCAAATCCTATCCAAAAATTCAAAGTCATTTCTCTTTCTCACTAGAACATGCACAAGCCCCAATGCAGTGAAGAGATTCAACCATACGATCAAAACTGCAAACGAGAAACACAGGATGCCCAAAACCAGACAATGGGAACGGAAATCGTGGAAGTCCGAAAGGGCAGGACACGAAACAGGACAATCGGAACATGCACATTTGTAAGTGGCATCGTCACATGGTTTCGGAGAACCTTGCATACAAGCATAGCCATCAGCAGGCTCATAAACAAAGTCAATCTGGAACGGAGAGCCACCCAATAGTGGTTTCTCGTCGCCCAAAAACTTAAGGAAGTGCATGTAATCGCGGGCACCTCCGCCAATCAAGTCCATGGCATAGCCATTGGTGGCAGCAAACTTGATATTCTTGCACGAGTCATAGAAGCCTTCCGCATACTCTTTCTCCGTATACACGGACATGCGCGATACAATCTCCTTACCCGTATCCTTGGCCACAGCCGTTTCAGTCACATTGACAAACAGAGCCTGGTCGGAGGAGCACGTGAAGCGACAAAAAAAATCGTAGAAGTTCTTGCGGCACGCAGGACACGACAGAATCAAAGCGTCCACCCGTTTAAGGTTCTCCTCTAGCGTGACTAGCTGGTCGTACGAGCAACATACGCCTTTGGAAAGTTCCACATCGCCACAGATGCGGTTTAGTATATCAACCGACTCACTCGACGGCGTATGGGCTTCACCCCTAGCTGCACACGGCAATTCCGCCCCAAACACGCTTTTTCGCCCGCACGTCCCGTACATAGTGCACATGGCCCATACCAGTGGGAGCCAGAGCACAAGATACAACGCGAACATTCGCAGAAAATGAGTTTTGACACGCTGGACGTTTTAGAGACCAGTAGAAGTTAAAACTATTGAAAAGCTATTGAAAAGCTATTGAAAAGCTATTGTAAAAGTTATTGTAAAGCTATTGAAAAGCTATTGTAAAAGTTATTATCAGAGCTATTATCAGAGCTGTTATGGTGGTAGTGTAGAGTCGTTGTTTTGGTGGATTTAGGGGTTGGTAGTTTTTGGTGGATTTAGTGTGATGTGTTGGTGTGGTGTGGTTGTAAAAAGTGGTACGTAATGGTGATAGTAGCACTTAGTGGTGCTTGTAGTCGGTACTGCAGTGGGTGTAGTGAGGGGAGTGCGCGTAGATAAGATAGTGCGCACAATGTACAGTGTTTTTCAAAACTATTCAAACCAACCCGGCAAAACGACTCAAACTACTCTAGCAAAATTCAACAAACCAAGAATTCAAAAAATTTCGTAGCTCTTCGCAAAGTCATTTAAACCAAACGTCGTAATGTTTTACACCAACTTTCATTATAATCCAATATTCTGAAATGTTAAATCTGGATGATTGCCTCAGGTCATACATTTGGGAGTCTGCAGTTAAAATCAAGGGCTACCCCGGAATTGGCTTTGAAGAGAAAGCAAAACACCCGTACACCCGGCTACCTCAGCAGAATAAGGCCCAACGCAAACGACCGTTTTTTCATGGTACGGAAAGAAGAGTGGGTTTGGTGGAATCCTGGAATTCCGGACATCACTCTGCTATTTTTGTAGTTGAAAAGGTTTGGTAGTGGCCTTTTAAAGGTGCCATGATCTTTATGGTCACGTGACCACTGTTGAAGTTCCGGTCTCGTGCTTCTTTCCACTAATACCACAGCCACTACACCAAACCGGATGCTCTAAAACAGAAAAGCGGAAATATCCATTGCTTAAAAGATACACTACTAGATAGGACGGAGTGTACAGTAACCCTTTGTTCAATTGTGCTAGTGATTCGAAACATTTGCCACACATACACAGTGTTTTTCAAATCTATTCAATCCAGCCCGGCAAAATGATTTAAACCACACTAGCAAAATTAAACAATTCAATAATTCAAACAGTTTCGTACTTATGACTTAAAAATTACTAAGGATCAAGAATTTGAAATAGACTGTTTATGAGAAGTCTTTAATAAATATAAAAAACACTAACTTTTTAAATTATTAGGTTGTTTAATTTCGCTAGTGTGGTTTGAACATCTTGCCTCACTGATTTACACAGTGTTTTTTAAAACTATATAAACCACACTAGCAAAATTAAACAGACCAATAATTCAAAACGTTTCGTAACCCCTCATAAGCTGTTGTATGCAGTATAATAAGGAAACCAGATCAGTTCCGTCCGTTATGACCCATGATTGGTGTAAGACTCCCAAATGTAGTATAATATTTTTCAAAACTATTCAAACCAATGCGCAAAATGTTTCGTATTCCTTCGCATCTTAGTCAACACCCAAAGTATTCATTCCAGGAAAATACCGAAGTATTCATTCCAGAGAAATGAATGGGGTAGGGAAAGCTTTCAGATGTACAGATCTGTTGGGAGTTGGTCAGAGCAGTACAGAGCAGTACAGAGCAGTACAGAGCAGTACAGAGCAGTACAGAGCAGTACAGAGCAGGAAGTACAAGTGTCAAACCAAATGTCGTAATGTTTTACACCAACTTTCATTAGAATTCAATATTCTGAAATGTTAAATCTAGATGATTGCCTCATGTACTACATTTGGGAGTCCTGCAGTACCAATCAAGGGCCAAAACGGACGCAACTGAACTGGAAGGGATACGAAACTTTTTGAAATATTGGTTTGTTTAATTTTGCTAGTGTGGTTTGAATCGTTTTGATGCCCTGGTTTGAATAGTTTTAAAAAACACTGTATAGTGTTGTTGAACTTGCGGGACATCTGTAGCTCATGATCACGTGTCAGAAGTCACGTGGCACGTGAATAGAGGATATTGGCTGGTATACTGGCTAATATGGCTTGGCCTATAAGAAGGCGTAATCCGCATCTTTGAGAAAGGGCGGATAAGTAAATCTGTCACGGCGCCATTAGTTTGACTTTATAGGAATCTAACACGTTATCACTGCTCCATAATTGCAAGCTCAAAGCATAAAGCATCAACAGGTAATACTCACTCAACAGGTGTTCGTGCAGTACTGCGAGGCATCTCCACCACTGCTCTTCCCCATGCTTTTGGCTCTTTCCGGCAACCTTGCGTCCGGCAAAACAGAGGTCACGAGGTACTTGACGTTCCAGGGGTTTCAGTTTATTTCGTTTCTGGAGGGTCTTCCGTACGAGGGACTTGCGGAGGAAGGCACTAAAAATCACCCTCAGAAACCACTGGAGAAATCTCTGGAAAAACCTCTAAATCAGGAGGACCAGAAGGAGGACCAGAAGGAGGACCAAAAGGAGAACCAGAAGGAGGACCAAAAGGAGAACCAAAAATCTCTCGATGATCCTAACATTCTTCCAGATACTTTGCACTTTGACACGTTCCAAGAACTCTTAGACACGGTCACGTGCCAGTGGCGGCGGCATTTCGTGATGCACATCCACCAGCAAAAATTCTTGGGGGCCCTCCAAAAACGCCCCTTTTTCCTCCACCTCTCCATTGATGCCCCCCTGAACCTCCGTTACCAGCGGCACCTCCTCAAATACCCCGAAAGCGCCATGTCGTGGGCGCAATTTGTGGCGCGCTCCGACGAGATTCTTTACAACCCCAAAGACCCATTGATTGAAATTAACAACCAGGCCCACATTAAGGTCATCAATACCACCACCAGCATCAAGAGCTTGTATGTGAAATTGAGTGAGTTGGATTTACTAGATGGGTCGCGGCTCCGGCCCACGTGGGACTCGTATTTCATGCGGTTGGCTGATTTGGCTGCCCTCAGATCCAACTGTATGAAGCGTCGTGTGGGTTGTGTACTAGTCAAGGCCAATCGCGTGGTGGCTACGGGGTATAATGGTACGCCGCGCAACTTGACCAACTGTAATGAGGGAGGATGTCCGCGATGCAACCAGGGCCAAGGGAACGGGGCGGCGCTCTCCACGTGCTTGTGTCTCCATGCGGAGGAGAACGCTCTTTTGGAGGCGGGCCGAGACCGTATCGAGGGCGACCTCTCCATTCTCTACTGCAACACGTGCCCGTGCTTGACGTGCTCCATCAAGATTGTGCAGAGTGGTATCCGGGAGGTGGTGTATGCTCAGAGCTACTCCATGGATGAGCACTCACATAAGGTGATGTCGGAGGCGGGCATAGTGCTCCGCCAGTATGTGCATCCTAAGGATGAGGTTTTTGTTTAGACAGTCACAGTCTTTAGGCAGTCCTCAGTCTTTAAACAGTCCCAGTCTTTAAACAGTCCCAGTCTTTAGACAGTCCCAGTCTTTAGACAGTCGTCAGTCTTCGACAGTTCCAGTCCTTAGACTGAGGACTAAGACGAAAGACTATGAATAGGGGCAAGACCAAGACTAAGGAATAAGTACTAAGTATTAAGTACTAAGGACCAAGACTAAGGGACTAGTTCTCAGGAATAAGGCCTAGGGGATAAGGTCTAAGGACTGAGACTGATGACCAAGACCAAGGACTAAGACCAAGTACTGTGGACTAAGACCAAGTACTATGGACTAAGTTTAAGGATTATGACTGAGTGCTGTGTCCTAAGGACCAGGACTAAGGACCAAGACTAAGGACCAAGACTAAGACCAAGGACTAACACAGATTAGGGCCAGTGTGAGTACGAATTAGTACTGCTTAAGACTGGTACTAATCAGTGCTGGATAAAACTGGTACTTATCAGTGCTAGTTAAGTGGTACCAATGAATTCCAGTGAAATCTGGTTAGTGCTAATTAGTGCTGGTTGAAACTGATACTATCAGTGCAAGTCAAAATACTAACGAGTACTGGTTGAATCTGGTACGAACCAGCCGTTGAAATGGAATATACCAGCCAGTTCTGGTTAAAGCTGCTACTTATTAGTTCTGGTTAAAGCTGGTACTTATTAGTACTGGTTAAAGCTGGCATTTATTAGTTCTGATTGAAATGGTGCTAAACAGTCTGGTTAAAAGGTCTAATAATGAGTACTCATTAGTGCTGGTGAAAGTACTAACGAGTCTCAACTGAGACATACCAATTGGGCTGACTGATTAGTGGTATCCCATCAGTGGCCATGGGATTCTGGGACTGAGTACCAAGTGCTCTTCTCTAGTCTTCCTATACTACTTGGAGAAGCCTCAAAAATGGTACAGAGGTTGGGATAAACATATTCGACATGGAGAGATCCGAGTCTACAAGTCCCATTGCTCTTGCTACTCACCATACGACGCTCTAGGTCTACTACGACTCTCGATATTCCACTGCTCTATCTATGAAAACACTCTACTATAGAGAAAGCATATAAGACTAGAGATTATTTAATAGACTAGAGATCATATAAGACTAGAGTTCATATAATGAATTAGAGTATAAGCTGTAGTCGTCAAGTCTCTACCAGTACTGTGCTTTGAGTCAGATGTAACTCGTTGGTTAGGAGCCCTGCTTGTTTCCATGTTTCATTATATGCACACTGACTTTACTACCATAAACCACTACTCTTATATTTCAATAATACTCTACCCCGAGCCTATGAGATCCATTTCATCCGATAATCCGCTATGCCAATATGAATATTAGACAATGATAAAAGGTCCTATATACAGGATCGACCATAATATCAAAATCAATGGGGTCCAAGACACAACCTCTATAACGTGACTTAGGCCCATGAAGTGGTAATCCTAGTGTTAGAAGTATTCCCTTTGTATACCGCCTTAGAAAATACCACCTTAGTATAAACTGCAGGAATAGTATATACTATAGTGTTAGTATACATCATAGCCCAGGTATGTCCGTAGCCCAGGTTTATTCAAAATCCAAGAGGAATTGCAATCTCGTCATGTTCATAGTTCAGGTATGTTCATAGTTCAGGTATGTTCATAGTTCAGGTCAGTCTATTGTCCAGGTGAGTCTATTGTCCAAGTATGTTCATAGTCTTGGTAAAACAGCAGTCCAGGTACTCTTAGTTTGTCCCTAGTCTTGGTATGTCCATCTTGGAATGTCCGGTCTTGGTAAGTCTATTGTCCAGGTATGTCCGGTCTTGGTAAGTCTATTGTCCAGGTAAGTCTAGTCTTGGTATGTCCAGTCTTAGAAGTCCAGTCTTGGAAGTCCAGTCCCAATATATCCAGTCCCAGTATATCTAGTCTCAGTTATGTTAGTATCTGAACCTTAGATCTCCTTGAACTCGTAAGGCCCGTCCTTCTCCACACAATCGAACTTCAAAGACTCCAACACCTCATTCTCCACGGCCAACAGCGCCTCGACCACGTCTCCGGCCTGCACCTGGCCCACACCCTTGGGAGTGCCCGTCAAAATCACATCGCCTTTTTGCAACGTCATGATCGCTGACATGTGTACCAAGATATCACGGATGGAGAAGAGCATCAAGTTTGTTTTGTCATGCTGCTTCACGTGACCGTTGATTTTCAAGGTCAAGTCCACATTATACGGGTCGGGGATCTTGCTTTTGGGGATAAACTCTGACACGGGCAAAAACGTATCGAAGCCCTTACCTATGGTCCACGGAAGCCCTTTCTTCTTAGCCTCGTCCTGCACATTGCGCGCCGTCATATCGATCGCCAACGAGTACCCATCAATAGCATCCAAGGCATCCTGGGCGGAAAACGAGGAGGCGGTTAAATTTTTCAAGTCTCGGTTAAGCACAACCGCAAGCTCCACCTCATGGTGCACCACTACACCACGGGGCACCAAAAAGGGGCCAGCGTCCGGCTTCAACACCGACGACTGAGGCTTCAAGAAGAAAAATGGGTTTTTTGGCGTGGAGTTGTTGAGCTCCTTGATATGTGCAGCATAGTTGCGCCCAATACATAAGATCTTGCGAGCCTGGTCAATGTACTTTGTCATAGTGGTAGAGAAAAGTGTGGAATTCAGAAGGTGGTGGGAATGGCTGCTTTTATAGTGTGATACTGTGGGGTACTGCGCTGTGCGGTGTGCACTGTGTGTAGGAGGTGTGTGTAGGAGGTGTGTGTAGGATGGTGTATGCAGGGTGGTATATATGCAGGGTGGTATATATGCAGGGTGGTATATATGCAGGGTGGTATATATGCAGGGTGGTATATATGCAGGCTTCCTATTAAATGATTTAAAAAGAGAAGGAAAAAAGCTAATAAGAAGGGAAAAGTACCGGGAAAAAGAGAGGATTGAAAACTAAGTAATTCTAAATCTATCTAAACCCTTTTTAGTCAGTTTTTTGGTTTGGTGTGGTGTGTGGTGGTGGGTGTTTAGAAGAGGCTAGGATGCGAATCCGGATCTCGGCTCCGAAACCCAAGAACTGGTCATACCCACCTTTTAGTATCATTTTTTTCGGAGATTTTTCGGGAAACCAAAAGTGCAACTGACTCAGAAAGTATTCGAATGGTTATGAGTCATGAGCAAATGCATGTGTCCCCAGAGCCCTTAGTCCATAGTGTCTAGCATAAAGGTGACCGGTTATACCGCCATATGCAGTACCAACAACTTTAGCAAAGCTAGAGAAGTCTATATAAGATGGAGGTCTCGTCCATAACCTAGTGTTAGTGATTCAATAAGAATATTTTTTGTGAGGAACATATCAAGATGTCACTACTCCCAGACCCCCAGACCCCCAGAACAGTCAAACAGCCAAATTGTTAGAATCCGGGTACGACCCCCATGTTAGAATCATCGGCGAATGAACATAGTAAACAGAGTACCTGACGTAACCGGAACTAACACAAATAGTCAAACAGTCAAACAGCAAAACAGTCAAACAGCCAAACAGCCAAACAGCCATACCCTTAGAACAGCTCTCTTATTTGCATACCGTGATGAGACTATGGACTTTATCATAATGAACAGCAGTATGTTACACTGAACTATACTCCATGATTATTGAAAGGACCTCCTGATGTACCTACTAGAAAGATACAAATAGTGTTAAGTAATCTACAACAACAAAAGGGACTGCTATAGCTACATTACAGTATAGTAAGTCTAGTATAGTATGTATAGTATGTATAGTATGTATAGTATGTATAGTATGTATAGTATGTATGGTATGTATAGTATAGTATAGTATGTATAGTATGTATATTATAGTATCGTATAGTACAGTATAGTATAGTATGTACGGTATGTATAGTACAGTAGAGTATGTATAGTACAGTAGAGTATAGTATGTATAGTACAGTATAGTATAGTATAGTATGTATGGAGTAGTATATAGGTCATTGACGAGTGGAGCAATATCACGTGTCTTCTCCCCGTCTTAAGACGTCCATCTTGTAAGGTCCAACTTGCATATCCCTGTATATCAATATATATACTAAAACATAAGTTGAAAAAAGAAGTGATCAGTGTTGAGCGTTAGAAAGTACCTTCTGGTACAGAGGAACAGATACATGATTGGACTCCAATAAGTCTATCAAATGAGGGACTATGATCATATCTGTCACCTGTGCTGTAACTGTATTTCTATGTAAAGTGGTGAGTCCGTGACTTCTGTTTCACAATTGATACCGTTCGGATCAGCGTGGGATTCTCTTTGATCAGCGCGACTTCCTCTCTGATCAGGGCAATTTCTTCTCTATATATAGTTAGTCCCGGGACTCATGCTTCATCATTCTCAGTCATTGTCTCTCGGTTATTGTCTCTCGGTTATTGTCTCTCGGTCATTGTCTCTCGGTCATTGTCTTCTCCAAGAAAATGGCTAGCATTGGACGAGAGCTACGAACTAGACGAGAACCCATAGAGGCTTGGCTCTAGCTTTGCCTCCAACAATGCGCATCATTCTTTCATCTGGATGCCTTCACATGAACAAGCAGTACCCACATATGTGCTGCTCAAGAACTGGCAAATCGGGCAAAAGCATCCAGGTTTTCCATTAACCACCCAGACAACAAAGAGTGGAGCAAAAATGTTACATGTAGAAGGTTTGACAGCTTAGATGATGTGAATGTGAGATATTCTAGTCGCATTGATTTTAACATGGCTCTCAACACATATGATTCCAAGCAGCAGAGCATGAAACTGCCTTCTCCTGGACCTGAAGGCTCTATCAAGAGTTTGATCAGTGGAATCTTTCAAACACCTCTACCTAGAAGCGAAAATGACAGTATTTATAGTGGTATAGTGGTATAGTAGTATAGTAGTATAGTAGTATAGTAGTATAGTAGTATAGTAGTATAGTAGTATAGTAGTATAGTAGTATAGTAGTATA
>NKZO01001455.1:0-14316 GCA_002370185.1 Metschnikowia sp. 01-655c1
CTTATGTTTTGTGAAAATAAGATTGCTGGAATCCTGAAATTCCGGACTTTACAATGCATATTTTTTTAGTTGAAAAGGTTGGAGTGGCGGGTTTTTGGAGGTCCTGTAGCTGGGCATTTCCGGCCGCGGTCCTCAATTCCAGTCAATCATACCATAACAGTGCTCATAATCATACATCATATAAGTATGTCAGAAAGCAGTATCCTTCACAGTCTTTCAAAGCAAATGGCGTACTGTTCCACACCAACTTTCATAAGAATTCAATATTTTGAAACCTTAAATCTAGAAAATTGCCTCATATGTACTACACTTGGGAGTCTTGCAATATCAATCAAGAGTCAAAACAGACGGAACTGAAGTGGAAAGGGTACGATACTTTTTTGAATTATTGGTTTGTTTAATTTTGCTAGTGTGGTTTGATTTGTTTTATCGCACGGGTTTGAATAGTTATGGTCACGTGAAGAATCACCCAATATAAAAGGACAATCTCGCTAATTTATAACACCACCAAATATATATTTCAACGTGGGGAGGACATATCTAGATGTCTCCCAACACCAGAGCCACCAACATTCATTAGTGTAGAGGTACTGATGTTTACTCAGGACTTGGAGTGATTCTCAATAAGAGACTGGTGTGCATATAGGCCCTTACAGTTATTGTGACTCAGTGTGAAAAAAATGATCTCCTTTAATGTTCATACTTTGTGCCAGTGTAGTGTTATACTACGTTCAAAAAAACCAGATCAGTAGCATAGGACAAGAGATTAGTCAGTCGTTCGTTGGTACGTATTATAGTGATGTTCTCACCGAATTGAAGGGTGTACGGAGGTGGAACTCTACCTTTTGCCGTACGTTTTTTTACGGAAGCAAAGAAAGCCTTGCCTGGCCACTTGATTGTTTTCTTACATATCTTTTTTTTTTTGGTTATTTTGTATTTCTTGGTATTTTTATATTTTTTTTTATCCCTGTATTTTCTGAATAATCCATTTTAAGCTTGGTTTACTATTCCAACCTGTGTTTTATTGGATCTTGTATTCAGTCTATAGTGTCTGTAGTGTCTATAGTGTCCAGACTGTCTAGATTGCTTAGACTGTCAGGTACTGTGTAGTACGGTCTACATTGTCTAAAGTGTCTAGAGTATCTTACATTGTCTAGCGCTGTGTATAGATGTGCCGAACTGTGTAGCACTGTCTATTACTGTCTATTACTACCTATTTCTGTGCCTATTACTGTCTACTACTGTCTATTGCTCTCTAGCTTGTCTACTAATGTCTAATACTGTCTACTACTCTCCATTACTGTCTACTACTCTCCATTACTGTCTACTACTCTCTATTACTGTCTATTACTGTATAGACTATCTAAACTGTCTACAGTGTCGAGGGGAATACGGTTGAATATGAAGATCACCTGCATAGAATGCGCAGCTTGGCATTTCCCCATAATTTGTCAGGTTAGACCCCAAATGCAAAAGTGAAACCCGAAAAGGTAGCACGACGCAAAAAATCTCGGAAACGCAATTTGTTCTGCCGCGAAAATCAACTGCGTATCATTTCCTATTTGGGAAGTCGTCCCTACACCAGGACTTACCCCAGCCAAACTACCTTGTATACCGTCCTTATCACATGCCACTCAAATACACCACACCAGAAAAATACAATACACAATGAAACAAAATGGTAGGGGGTAGAAATTGGCTACTGCACGACCGTTCCGTGGGTACACTCAAAAAAAGATTCCCCCATTTTCCCCGCTTCCCCCCAAACCCCTTTCCCCTTCGGTCTACGGTGTACCCCACACTGACAGCTCGTGTGCACATTCGCAACCGCATTCCGCGGATAAGCCAGTGCAGGTCTAGACTGTGGGGCACAAGTATATAAGGTCTTGGAATTCCGGCAATTTTCGGCAGCCAAATATTTGCAAGTACGGGATCACAAAGGAGCACCAAAAACTATACAATTGCAGACCCACAGTCAGACCATACAATTGCAGACCCACACTCACACCCGCAGTCAGACATACAATTGCAATTCTATACTCCTAATACTAGCAGACCATAGATACTGCCAGAACCATACGGAGTGCTTTTACTGACCTACTACTAGACTGATCTGCTACTAGACTGACCTACTGCTAGACTGATCTACTACTAGACTGACTACTAGACTGACTACTAGACTGATCTACTAGACTGATCTACTGCTAGACTGACGGACTTAGTATCCAATCGCTATCACCTAGACACTTATCTCTAGTACTACTACATATGTTGAGAGTCAACGGCCGCAGCTTCACCAGGGCCCTTTCGCTGTCGTCCCGAACCCTTGCCGATTACGGCTTCATTGGCCTTGGCGCCATGGGCCAGCACATGGCTCGTCACGTGTACAACAACTTGGAGTCGTCCGATAAGTTATATGTGTTCGACACGGTTCCGGAGCACGTGGAGAAGTTCATCCAGGATGTCAAGTCCGCCAATCCAACAGCCAAGGGGTCGGTGGAGGCTTTGCCCACTATCGAATCTTTTGTGACGGATGTCAAGAAACAATTGGATTACGTCATCACCATGGTGCCTGAGGGAAAGCACGTGGAGGGTATTGTCACCGAGCTTATTGGCCATTATAAGATGCGGACCAACGATAAGACCACAGTCTTTTTGGATTCCTCCACTATCGATATCCAGACCTCCACCAAGGTCCACGATTTCGTCAAAAAAGAAATCCCCAACTTCGATTTCATAGATACTCCTGTATCTGGAGGAGTGGCCGGTGCCAGAAAAGGTACCTTATCATTTATGCTTTCCAGGGAATCTCACGAAGATATTTCGCCTTGTTTGACCAAATTGTTGAACTTCATGGGCAAGAATATCTTCCCCTGTGGTCCCAAACACGGGTCTGGTCTTGCTGCCAAGCTCGCCAACAACTACCTTTTGGCCGTGACCAACTTGGCCGTGGCCGACTCGTTCCAATTGGCCAAGGCATTCAATTTGAACCTTCAGCACTACGCCAAGTTGGTGGCCGTCTCCACGGGTAAGTCGTGGGCGTCCGTGGACAACTGCCCCATTGCAGATGCTTACCCCAAGGAAATGAACTTGCCAGCAGATGCAGGCTTCGCCGGAGGTTTCGTGTCCAAGTTGACGAAAAAGGACTTGGTGTTGGCCACGGCCTGTGCAGACTCCGCCAACCGCTTCTTGTACTTGGGCGACATTTCCAAGAAGTGGTATCTCAAGGCATGTGAACGAGATGACTTGGCCAACCGGGACTTGGGTGTCTTTTATGAGTGGCTAGGAGAGCTTGAGAAGAAGGACGGTCTGATTGTGGATACCAAGACCAACGAGAAGTTCAACATCTAGGCCATTCAAGCATCAATGCAACAGGCCAACAAAAAACATTCAAAACTCATTTTTTCAGGTGACTGGATATAGATTGGGACCATAGACTGGTGTCCAATAGCTGACTGTGAAATTGATGATTGACTCATCACAGTGATGAATAGACTGGACTCATGACTCACGAAGAGTAGACTAATTTCTTCCTGACTCACGATGAATAAGCCGATTTATTCCTTACTCACGATGAATAGACTGATTTCTTCCTGACTCAGGGTGAATAGATTGATTGAATGTATGAAGTGGTTGATGGTCTCTTTTTGACTGTACCTCCTGTAGACACACTGTCTGACATTGTAATTGTTTATGGCTACCTGGAGAGAACCTGCTGGATGGTATTCGGCACAAACCCCACGTCCTTGGAGTACTCATCGATAGTCGATCCGCTATCGTCAGAGTCGGGCCCCAGCACCGGTTCCAGCGGGATATCCGGCACAACCCCAAAGCTCTTTTGCCTTGTTTTTCTAGAAACGTCATGAAGCTCATCTTCTTGACGATTGTCCTGGTAATGTTTGGAGAGCCGCGGATTATCGATGTTTCGAAGCGAGTTTCGGATGCTGAAGCCATCTAGCGTAGTGGGCACCAAATCCGTCATGGAGTCGGTGATGGCACTGCGTCCCACATTGAGGCCTTCTTCATCGATACTTGCACTGGAAAACGTCAAGAGCGGGATGGTCTGCTCCAAGGGCATATTTTCGTCCAATGACGACTGGAACACCGACAGAGTCACGGACGACTTTCTGGAGAAGTTGTTGTGTTCATTCCCCGACAACGTCCTGGAGAAGTCGTTGTGTTCATGGAACCCACCGAAATCCGCCAAATCCGTCGAGTACTTCTCCTCGAAACTCCTCTGTGACGTGGACAGCCGGCTGGACGATACACTGGACGTGCGAGGCCTAAGCCCTTCTCCAAGGGAACCGGGTTGAGGTAGACTGGCATCCAAATGTCTTGGGGAATGGTTCAAACTGGGTCGACTTGGCATGGAAGACTCTGTATCAGTAGATCTCCTTTCATTTAGAGAATCTTCAGAAACCCCATCCTTTGACTCTTTTGAATCCTTGTTTGTATGTTCAGACTCTTTTGAATCCTTGTCTGTATCTTCAGACTCTTTTGAATCCTTGTCTGTATCTTCAGACTCTTTGGACTCCTTGTCTGTATCCTCAAATTCTTTTGACACCTTTGGCTTTTTATCTGCCATTGCGTCTCTAGACGTGCCCTCTTTTCCTCTTGGACTATCCGATTCAGCAAAATCACCCATCTTCTTGTCCGAAACTCTGGAGTTTCTTGAAGTTTTTGAGTTGCTGGAACTCTTGCTCGTCCCGGACCTCGTCGACCGAGTATCGGAAGAGTTCAGGTCAAAGTTATCGAGCTGCCGGAAGAGCTTGTCCTTTATTCCACTCCCCTCAACAACTGGCTGAACGGGAGACCGGTCAAGCCGGAGCGGCGAGAGACTCAACGACGAATGGTCTCGCTCGTACGCAGGAGGCAACGTATCCAGCGTGTCCTGTGCGCACAAAGCATCAAAGGCCGGAGGATCTCTTGACGGTTGAGGAGCCCCTCTCAAAGGCGAGGCCATTGGTGAGACCGCAGGAGTATAGGCTGTGGCTTGTGGAGACCCAATTGTATCCAACACAGAATTGTCCTCGGGTTGGTATAGATTGGACTCCAAATGTATGGCGTCGTCTCTTTCAATGGGATTATCATTGTTAGAAGCACTATTAATGTGCTGGAACTCGATTGGCGTTAGAGGTCGAGAAGGACCTGCATTAGTACCGGCCTCAAACACCGAAAGAAGGTTGTTTCCATCTTTGGACGCATCCACGGCCGTGACTTCAGGAGAACCAATGGGAGTCTGCGAGTACTGCGGAAGAAACTCGGGCTCGGTGTTGTACTTGGGCAAAAGCGTCAAGTTATGGGCCGCAAGCGGCGAGTGGAGGTGGATGGGCGAGTCGATCAGGATCTCGAAGTGCTTTCTCTTGTCCGGGTTTTCCAAATCCTGTCTGGATATCCGAAGAGAGATCTTGATCCAATGTGTGCACTGGATGTTTTCCACCGCGGTGTCGGGGTGAATTGAATAGGTGTGTTTTTTGTTGACCACCGACGGCACGTACATCTGGAACTCGAGTTCCCGGGGCAACACCTCGTCATCGGGGTCTACGTCGCCCTGGCCCCCGTTTTTCAGGAGCAACGACATGTTTTTGTTGGCCTTGTGCTCAAGCAAAAGGTATTTTCGGGAGGGTTCTGTCCGATGCACGCTCTTGTTGTGGCAGTAGTAGTTGCAGTCTTCGGTGATGTAGATACGAATCCGGTGGAGAG
This sequence comes from Metschnikowia sp. 01-655c1, assembly GCA_002370185.1. Lineage (NCBI taxonomy): Eukaryota > Fungi > Ascomycota > Pichiomycetes > Serinales > Metschnikowiaceae > Metschnikowia > Metschnikowia sp. 01-655c1. The sequence continues at coordinate 5,704 of NKZO01001455.1, forward strand.
CCACTTTGCCATAGAGAGGAATGAACTTCAACGAGAGCGGGAGGAATGTGTCCAAAACCACGGACTTTGAGCCAATGACAATCTCATAGCGGAGCTGGTCCTCCCAGTCCCGTTCAATAACGATGGGCTCGTTTTCCTCCACACTGTTATCACTGGGAATGCGGACCACCTTGATGGGAAGCCGGCCGCTAAGGTTGGACTTGAAGGTGGTTTGTCTGGAAACAGCCACTTCAAGGTAGTAATGAACCACGCCGAAATTGACATGGGTCGATTCTGGCGACAGAGCCGGAATGGGGTGCTCAAAATTGTACACGTAATCCCCCGGCATGGCACAGGAGGCCTTGGAAAGGTCCGTTTGGGACAGGCCCAGAAGCACAGCAGTCAAGTCCTGGAAAGAAGATACAGGCGTCAAGGCCAGCGACAGAGATGGAACAGCCAATGATGACGCAGCTTTCCGGACCAACGACGAAACAAACAGCAGCGGAACAGAAGAGTCCGGCTGAACCACGGCTAGTGGCGAAATTTGCAGCTCCAACGCCAACCCTTCGTCATGTCGGCTTTTGCACGAGGAGATATACATATCGGCGCCAAGATTGGGCACCGGGTTCTCCAGGTTGTAGAAAGGCCACGAGTGGTTGACCAAATCGTTGACCTCGGCATAAACGTTCCGTTTTGGAGGGATTCCTTCAGGCCAGTCGGTTTTCTGGATCCCCCTGAAACTCAAACTAATGGACTTGAGCTTGCTGGGCTTTAACACCCGTACCACCAAACAACCTCTCAAGAGCGTGGGAGGCCGCTGCTCATATTCGGCCGGTTTGAAGCCCTGCACAAACAACTGTTTCTCTGTGGGCACTACAAACACCTGGAGCGACGAGGTCTGGATGGTGGGAGTATCCGGCAAGAGGGGGGTATAGGACGGTTCAGCATTAGGCCCCAGATTCAACGTCAACGAAGTATCGGGAAAAAGGGGCGATTTCGGGGCCGAGTTCATGGGGCGGGGCGGGGCGGATGAGAGCGGGCTACTGCAAGAAAAAAGGGGTGTATTTTGAGTTGCTGGGAGCGGTGGAGATAAGGATTGATGGTGGTTGGGTGCTGCTGCGAGCACTATGACCGCGCCTGCAGAGGCACGTTTGACAAGGTCCCAGATATACCCCAGCCTAGGGGGGCCGTGTACAGGACTCTGGGGGTATTTAGAAACATCAGTACCACTTTGATTTGTTTATTTGAATGGTTATTTGATTGGCTGTTTTTTTTCCCGTTTTTTTTTGGGTTTTTTTGGTGTGTTTGGTGGAGACTTGGTTACAGTGGTGTATGCAGGATCTGGGGAAGAAACAGATAAGACTGTCCATTTAGTATTTAAGATTTTTTCATTTTTTATTTTATTATTTAAGTATTTTCGTTTTTTGTATTTGTATTTTTCGTGAGCTACGGTTTTGATTTTTTAAATTTAATATGGCCATTTTGGGAATTTATCTTTCGGGGTATGGTCATTGATGATTGGCAGATGCCATGGCGTGACACCCGTACACCACCGACCCCGGATACTAGCCAGTGGAGCCACCCATTTACAGGGCAGATGCAGGAAATGACAAACCAAAAGGAAATTGATCTTTAGACAAAAAAGCGGTAATACTTCTTTTTTTTTGATTTGAAAAAAGGGGTATGGCTATTAGAATGTCCATATACGGCATTTCCCGGTCACGCACCGCATCCAGCACCAACACTACCACCAACACTACCACCAACACCAACACCAACACTACCACCAACACCAACACTACCAAAATGGTAAATGTACTTATGATAGAAATGTGGATACAGAGTCATTGGGATTTTAGGGTTTCGAAATTTTTTGGGATCTTGAAAATCAGTTGCAGTCCAAATCGGGTAATTATGCTATTGCTTCTGAGGCTTTTTCTTATTCCTAGTGTACTCTAAAATTCCATTAAGTTTGAAGGAAGTATATGATGTTGCTTTTTACACAATTCGGTAGATTGTCTCTAATTTAACTAGCAACGGTTTCTTTATTTCTGGTTTTGAGTGATACTCTAGTGTTTTCGGGTAATGCACGACTTACTAAAAGAACCATTTAATGTAGATTAAGTTGGATTTGACTATTAACAATTTTTAAAGTGTTTAGAGCTTTAGGTGTTTATGTATTTAGAGTTTGTAAATTTTATCTCTTTTTCAGCAAAGCAGGAAGTTGCTCAACTCTGTCCAGCCTTCTGAGCCTATTTATGTATTACACACTCACTACACTACTATGAGATTCCACCTCTTGTACTATACCAATGAGATGCTTCTTTTATTAAGCTGCAGTACAATAAAAATATAATGTATTACAGTACACAATATACACTCATACAATAACTTATACAACTCATACAACTCATACAACTCATACAACTCACACAACTCACACAACTCACACAACTCATACAACTCATACAACTCACACAACTCATACAACTCACACAATAAAAAATATACCTATACACTACGAACTGGCACACTACAATGGCATTTCTTTTGCATTCCCTATGAATTCTGTATGTTCATTGACTACATACAGGCCAAACTACATTCCCCAAGTTAATTCTAAAAGTGCTGTGTATAAGAACAGTGGGGAGTTGTACTTGGAATTTGGGCCTCATTCAACAGACGCACCGCACCGCACCGCACCGCACACATTACTCCATTTCTACTCCTATTCTACCCCTATTTCTTCAGTCCAGTCGCACTCACTCCACCACAATAAAAATCATTCACACTATAGTACAAGCCAAATATCATGATTAAATTAGTTGTTTCAGTAGTTTAGTTTTTTAGTTGTTTAGTTGTTTAGTTGTTTAGTTGTTTAGTTGAGTTAAATGGCTACTTGAATTATTAAAATCTTGAAATACTGAGTTATTGAATTTTTTATTGATTTTGTATTTGCTTGGATTATTGGGGTGGTTAGAACTACTGAATTTGTGGTGATTGAATGGTGGGATACGATGTTTTTGGTGGGTGCGGGTGGTGGAGTGAGTAGAATAGTCTGAGTATAAAGTGTGGGTAGTGAGCATAGAAAGAAGTGCGTGAGTGAGAGTGAACGGGTGAGCATAGAGGAGGGAGTGAGACTCAGTGAGAGTGGGTGACCATAGAGAAGTGAGTGAGACTAAGTGAGAGTAAGTGAGACTGAGTGAGACTGAGTGACAGTGAGTGATAGTGGGTGATAGTTGGTGAGAGGAAGTGAGAATACTTGCGAAGTACTTTTTAACTAAAGAATAATGTAAAGTGATGTGGTGTAGAAACGTTCTACATTCTATTATAGAGTGGTGTAGAGTGGTGGAGAGTGGTGGAGAGTGGTGGAGAGTGGTGGAGAGTGGAGGAGAGTGGTGGGGAGTGGTGGGGAGTGGTGGGGAGTGGTGGGGAGTGGTCCAGTATAGCAATATATGGCGGTGCACAGTAGAGTAGTGGATAGTCTTTATGGTGTGGATTGTAGAGTGGTGACTCTAGAGTGACTGATGATTGTGATGATAATGGGTTAGTCCATGGCTGTCTACGGTATATACACTGCCATCTACATACACATACTCTAATCTACACTTCCACAAATCCACATACTCTATAATTTGACTGCCACATAATATACAAATACTTTATATGTCTACACTTCCACAAGTCCACATACTCTAATCTACATTGCTGCTCTGTGCACATCAAATACACTTTCTATGCATATATGTACTCTATTGTACTCATTGTTAGATCCACCATAGGAGTGCTCTACCTATTGAGGTATTTTAAGCCTACACTGTCTAATCCTAAAAATGGCCAAGCCACTGTGCCACACCTCCACACTCACTCTACGAGATACTAGAAGGGAATGTGATGAACCCGAGGTACCAGGATGAACTGTGGAGTTTCCCTTTGTACCTATCTTTAACCATCAGGATATGCTAACTCCGCCGCCAACTACTTAAATATCTCAAAATCCTCCTTCTGAATATCATCAACTAAACAACATAATAAACAGAGTACCTGACGTAACAAGAATCTAACACTTCTATGTATAATGAGTATGTTTAGGCGAGAATAATGTGCAGAGAGTGGTGTAGAGTATGGAGGTAAAGAGCAGTCTGACTGGTGAAGTGCTATTTTGTTGTGTATACACTATGTGTCATAGATCCAAACGCTAGTCCTACCTCTGTGACTGGTAGCTATTGATATAATGTGTCATCTGAGTAGCACTGTGATCTTAACAATATTATCAATGCCAATGTAAAAGGTACAAGTCCTATATGTGAGCACAACTATTAATCCGTATGAGTCAAGAGTATGGACGTAATAGGCCCAAAGATTCATACACTGATACGACTAGTTCAAGAGGAGACTATTGGAATGGTGGACTAATTTCCATCAAGTGGAAATTCCTGTTGCTAGAAATTATAAGATTTCTCATCCGATAATAATTCCGGTGGTTTGGCATGTAATAGAGGGCCTCTAAAATTTGTCAAAAACGATACTGAGACTTGACAATAGGGAGTTAATTGAGGTAGATTTGGTTGATATTAACAGTGAACTTCTGGTATTTGGAATAACAATATAATACTGAGTATCGCTAGCTCAGAATGTAGTAGCTCAGAATGTAGTATTTCAAAATGTACTAGTTCCAGATTGTAGAACTTTAAGAATGTACTAGCTCAGAATGTAGTAGTACTGAACGAACCGGTAGTGTAACAAATAGAGAAAGTGAATTTATAGTAAGTAGTGAGTCAGTCAGTAATATCATAAGTGAGTAACTTTAAGGAATATTGGCATCTGTGGAAGTAGTACTACAAGTATTAGTATCATCACTCCAGGCAATGATCTAATAAGTTTTGGAGCAGTAGTAAGAGTAGAGTAGTGAAAGAGGGTATTGTGTGTAGTGAATCTAGTTAGTAGAAACGCATATGGGGCTTCTGTTTTAACCATTGAATCACCTAAGCAAAGGATAACTACTGAGAATTCAACTCTGTCAACGAGAACCTAGCTTGTACGGAGGCAAGGTATATCGTGGATATGTTGTATGCAGACAATACGGCTGTGCAAGCCTTCGACGAGCGGAAAAGTATAAGACGTGGCGGCGGCCCTTTCTTGGGGCTTTGTTCTTGTATGGTACGCTTTACATACCCCTGTATATTGATGTATATTGAAATATATATTGAAAAATCTATAATGTCCTGCATATAGCAGCATACTATAATCTTGTATGTACAATTTCTCAATGGAACCCCACTGATAGATCACAAAAAGAATTATCTGCTTTTGTGCAGGCTCAAATCTTATATACCACAAATCTCACATACCACAAATCTTGCATACCATAAAAATAGTAAACAAAAAGTGTATGTGAAGGTCGAAAATGTACGTTCGGGTACCCGACCAGAAAGTGAGCATACCAGATTTCGCAGCCATTCTGTGACAAGCTGCGAACTATATAAACCCCAAGTTTCCCCCATAATTCCCATTTCCTACCACCACTTTTCCTCCCAAAAAACAGAAACAAAAAATACAGAAACAAACAAAGACAGAAAAAACACTGATCTGAAAAAACATTAAAAAGACCAAAACTCTTCACCAAAATGCATCTCCTCATTCTATTCCTCCTCTTACTAATTCTTCCTGGAAGTACTGGACTCGGGGTCACAATCTCGCTTCTCATAGACTTCCTAGACCCACGACCCTACTTCCAGAAGAACAAAGTAAAGGAAAACATGGAGAACGAGGAAATAAAGAAGCAGAAAAAGAGAACAAAGAAGAAGCAGAAGGAACAATTCTTACTGACCACTCCGAAACAGACTCGTGGCCAGCGGGGACTAACATTTAATGGATGTTTACAGGCTCCGCGGCACTTCGGGTCACAGAAAGTAGGAAAGGCAAGATAGAAATACTTCTGGTATATCTCTTGCATCCAGGAGTCATGAAATATGGACCCTGAAAGACAACAAACCTTGCCATAAAACTCGCTCTCATTGAAACGATCGATAAATAGCTTAGTAATAAAAAAGAATTATAACAATATAGTAAGTATAAACTTGGTGTTTGTTCTTGGGCCTCCTTCTTGTCGAATTAAAGTTGGGTAAACATAGCCGGGTGAACCGGAAAATCGACATGTTTAATATTGATTATGGAGACACCATCTTTAATGGTATACGGAATATTAAATTAGCCTAACTAGTTACTTTTGCAAACATTATTATCAGTAAATTGAGCTGGTAGTTTCTAAACTACTGTTGGGTCAAGCTGGGAGTTGAACCCAGGACCACCAATCTCCACACTTCTTGATAGACCCACTCCCAATTAGTCTGAACAAGACTTGAGCCTACTTCGGCCCGTCTCTGAACTTCTAGTTCACCAACCAAATATAAGCGGTACTCCTGTTGATTTGATATATTATATCCTTTCTTCTTCTCGTTGTGTAGAAGTGTAAGAGAAGCTGAATACTATTTGTAGTCAAAATTTTCTTTAGATTTGCTGATATAATTCTTTGTATGGGTGGCAGTGTAGTTTCCACAGTGGAAGTCATTCTATTGATACTATTTCGTAACCTTCGGGATTGATACTGAATGCAATGGAACAGTGAAAGGTTAAAGTGGAGATGAGAGGAATAAATAGATATGAGAAGTTATATTATAGACAATTTCTTTCTTCTCACCTCGCCCTCTTTACTCGCAGCCACCAAAGGTATAGGAATATACAGCTCGATAAGTAGTGTAATGCATACCTCTATCGATTTATATATAAATATCAAAAGTAATTTAAAAAAGAAGCTATACTATATACGAAAAATCGTATTGGTGCACAGTTATATTGAGTTAGTACGCGACACAAAAAAGAACCGAAAAGAGATGATATGAATCTAATGTATCTAAGTACATGGAACACAGTATTTCGATAGATAAATGATTTGAGTCCACTTTATTATTGAATATTGTAAAATCTTACTTCAAACTATACTAAATTTTTGAATGACATAAGTGTCCCAAAATCAACTCTCAATGCGACTTCAGAAATTTCGCAGCCAAAGTGGCATATTCATCTTAACATGGCCTTACACTGCATTGAATGCAGCCCAAAGCCAGACAAGCAAGAAGAAAAGGTTTTGAACATTTCTCCTATAAACATAGCAGCCAAATTAAAACTATATGTGGACATGAATTGACCTTTAAAAGTGACTCTGTCAGTGAGTTGCTCATTTTAAGGTCAAAAGTGTTGGTTTCAGCAATTTTCAGATGTGCGCGCAAAGATGTGCGCTCAAAGTGGATTGTGAAAAATATTGAAGAAAATCCCTCGTTTTAATTTGAATCAATTATAGTTAAATTTTGCTCTTGAAAATTCCTCCGAACCGATGAATCAAAGAAAGAGATGATGATTACATATTGAGGAATAGAAAAACTGTTAACTCAGATGCTGATTGTGTGAGCTGCTAAAGTGAGGTAACTAATTACCAGAAAATATTTCACTTTATTATATAGTTTAAATGTAAAAGCTGTGATACACTCTCCAGTTATGTATCAATATTAGTATACATACAGTAGTATTAAAAGAACCAAGTCATACACTGGATATTTTACTTTAGCGAGAGTACCTGGGTCGTGAAACGCGGGAATTGCTGGATTCTGTACCTCTTCTCACATGTGTATGTAAACAAATTTCTTGTATCTACCACTTTCTCATCCCCTCCAATATCAAGCATACACATTTTGCCGCTATATTGAAGACTAAAAATTTCAATTCAAGATTTGAATCAAGTTTCGTGAGAAGAGTCTCAATTCATCTTTAATTCCGATCCAGCTTCGTCGTTTTGCCATGAGACGGAACCAACCAGCCTTCGCAACCACAAACGGTCGCAACCAGCCTTACCTGGTAGCGCAGATGGACCATTTCCCCATGGGTTCCAAGAAACAATATGAAATTGATTCATATCGTTTTGAATCCAAGTCTGCCACTATCTCTGAATCCACTATTACCGAGCCAACTCTTAGACAGTCATCTGTTACTCCTACTACTACCAAGTACATTAATGAGTCGAGAGGATACTTTAGAGAGTCTACTAGAGATAATAACAAGGATTCTACATTTAGAGATCCTATTAAGGTATCTCCTCGTCTTCCCACTATTACTCCAAATTTCAAGGCTGGTGCAACTAGTCAAACCCAGCAGAGACCTCAGCCTGATCCTTCTCGGTATGTTCCAAGATACCATACTACTCAGGGTCAATCGTTAGTTGTTTCGGAACCCAAAGCAACTTTCTCTGATAAACTCCTGGACTTATTACTGCCTGAAGGTGTTGCCTTGTTCAAGAAGGAGATGCCGGTTGCACCTGGATTTGGGTGCGAAAACGCGCACTCAGCACCAAAGAACCTCAAGCACCAGGAGAATTCGCACGCTGCCCATTTCCAAGCCACCAAGAAATGGAGCAAGATTCTTGGTAAAATCCGGCTTTTAAAAAAGCACAATGATTGTTACCTTCAAAGAGCATCGGTCTGCAACTTGGATGATTGTCCTGTGAAAGCAGGAAGTGTGCGGCGCATTTCGGCCAGTCGCGCTTTCTGCAAAATCCGCTGCTTTGCATTGAAAGTAGCTGGC
>NKZO01001456.1:0-14844 GCA_002370185.1 Metschnikowia sp. 01-655c1
ACAATTCAATCAAAAGACAATTCAATCAAAAGACAATTCAATCAAAAGACAATTCAATCAAAAGACAATTCAATCAAAAGACAATTCGCTCCAATCACAGATTTTCCTGCCTTTGTTTCCAATAAATCAAATCTCAGCTTTGTCTGATTTTGGTTGTCTGATTTTGGTTGTCTGATTTTTGTTGTCTGATTCATTACTCCAATGAATAACTATATATAGACGCCGAAAAAGTTGCATACATAGACACTGGTCAAACCAATGGAGACCGAGGCGACTATGGCGCTGGCAAAGTACTTGGCGGTACTGGTGTTTTTGTTGAGGAGCGCCAGGGATACAGAGGCAAAGGAGAGAAAGGCAAGGAGGAGCGTGATCCCGTACTGGAACTTGCTTAAGTGGGAGGGGAGGATCTCGTGGCTGTTCGTGGAGAAATCCTTGGCGAGGCTCGTAAATCTCTGGAGACTGCTTGCTTCCGACATGGTGTACTGAGTAGAGAGGTTAGAGTGGAGAGTTTGGTGTTAAAAGCGACGTGGTAAATGCGTCAACCAATAACGCACGTCACGTGGGTGTGCTCACATGATTTATGTCACGTGACTGTAATCACGTGACTGATCTATATTCTTATATGCAGGTTTATGACTATTGATGTACGGGTTTGGTTTTGGTTTTGGTGGGCGCGCTTATCAAGATTTACATCCACACCGTTCCAGACCACCAGTTTATTCCAACGGAGTTCTTGTTTCAATTGTGTTTCAAGAGTGTTTCAGAACCAAATCACGTGATTACATATTGTGCTATATACAGGAAGTCGGCGGCTAATTACAAATCCAGTCCATACCAATTCAAAGCCACAAGCACACAAAACTCAATTGGCGGCTAATAGTTTCAGATCAGTCAGATCAGTTTCACGCTAGCTTCAGGTTTCAAACTAGTCAGTTTTAAACTAGTTCAGGTCTTATACTAGTTCAGGTTTTAAACTAGTTCAAGTTTCAAACTAGTTTCAGATCAGTTTCATACTAGTTTCAGATTAGTTTCAGATTAGTTTCAGCTCAGTTTCACACCAATTTCAACTATTCATGAGTTCTACAGGTGGCTGGAACACTATTGTTTCCGAGGAAGGTGTGTTCACGGAACTCGTCCAGAAATTAGGCGTGGAGGATTGCCAGTTCCATGAGCTCTTCACCATCGATTCTGCCTCGCTTCAAAGACTAGCACCCGTACATGCAGTCATCTTTCTCTTCAAGTACGGCTCCGTTGACCAGCGTTCACGGGGCCCCTTGGACGGCGAATACGACCCTGAATACCAGGAAAAAGGTATATTCTTTGCCCGGCAAACGGTGCAGAATGCATGTGCTACTCAAGCGGTGATTAACTGTCTTTTGAATAAACAAGATGAGGTCAATGTGGGCGCCGAGCTCCAAAATCTCTATTCGTTTGCCAATGGGTTTGATTCGGAAACGTGTGGAGATGCCATTTCCAATAGTGACAAGTTGCGGGAGGTGCACAACCTGTTTTCGGCGCCGAAGTACTTTGAGCGGCCCAACAGCCGTAACCGGCCCGAGCCCAACGAAAAGGATGACGGCTTGTTTCATTTCGTCACCTACGTGACCATCCACAATACCATCTACGAGTTGGACGGGTTGAAGGAGTACCCGATCATGCACGACACGTTGGAGAACCCGGAAGACTTCTATCACGTGCTCCCCACGGTCTTGGGGCGTCGGGTTGCCAAATACGGCAGTGAAATCCGCTTTGCTCTTCTTGCAATCACAAACGATAAGTTGAAGTATGCGCAGGACATCGGGGATTTCGAGGGCATTCAGCAGGAGCTGGAGAAAAGGGACACTTGGACACGTGACAACCAGTTGCGTCGTCACAACTACCTCAATCTCATTGTCAAGCTTGTGAAGGGTATTTCGGAGAATCTGTCCGATCAAGAGTGGCACGATGTGGTTCAAAATGCAAAGAAGGAGACCATGCTTACGCATACTTACTCTCCACTGTTGCAGAGATCAGCCGGGCGTGGAAGTGCATCGGCACGTGAGGCTCATTGATGGAGGCAAGGAATGGATCAAGAGGAAATAATTGGATTGAATGAGATCTGGGTTGGTTGAGAATCTGGATTGAAAGATTTGGGATGAAGGATTTGGGTTCAATAAGAATTGGATTGAAAGATTTGGGCTGAAAGATTTGGATTCAATACGATTTGGATTGACGAAGATTTGGATGAGGTAATGATGAGTGGTGATTTACAGTTGATTACTTTCCCATTACTTGTGTTGGATTCAATCATGGTTTTATATCTTCAAATCCTGGAGATATTATCTAATGGATCTATCCTCTCCTCTCAGTCGTCTTTGACTCTTTCGCTCTTCTTTCCTTCTCTATTCATAACTGCCGAATCCTCCGATGCCGAAAAGACCCCCGCCGGACCGACTATGTCTCGAGAAATAGTCGAAATCTATACTCACTGCGTTGGCAAGCAAAATGGCCCGCTGGTCGAGCGTCAAGGGACCGGCTACACGGGGATACAAGTCGCCTAGACCCTCGAAACTGGCGGGGTCCATACGGACAATGTATACTCCGGTATCAGTGAAGAACTCACGACCAAGACCCACCCAGTTCCGGTCGACGGAGCCGATCACGTGCCCTGTTTGGTTGTATACCGGGAACTCGAATGCAAGGAACCCGGAGTCGATTTCGCCAAACTGCTCGTACTCGTCGGTGGTTTCGTCTTCGAGCTTGAACAAGTTGTACCGCCGGCGCCAAAGATGCCAGCTCTGGACAGATTCACCTAGGATCTCCTGCATATAGTTCCCGTGTTCGTCCACTCCCGGCAAATACGCCTTGATGTGGGAATTGATCCAGGAAAAAGGCCGTTTGATTGTCATCACCACGTCTCCATAATTATTGAAAACATCAATGTCAAACGGCCGGTGGAGCCGGAAAAACTGCCGCCCAATCGCCTTGAGAAGTCCATAATCTTTTTCCTGCATATACCCCACCTGCTGCCCCATCAGGTTCATGATTTTGTATCGGTTGGCCTGTTCAAACCCCAAGAACACGTTCATAAACTCGACCTGCCGCTCCACCACGAGCGTGGGCTCCCGGAGAAGCTCATAAATGCCGTCTTCCACGGTTATGAGCCCGTTCTCGTTCGGTACGTCCTCGAAAACAGTCCGAAATTGACTGGCTTCTCCTGTAAACGCCTGGGGATCATGAGATGGTTGGTTTTCATAGTAAAACTGCCCAGTTTGCTGTTCCGAATGTCTATTCCGGATGCTCTGGAGTTTGCGGACCTCTTCAGGGGTCAATTCGCGAGCCTGGCGAGTTCTGAAAAGAGGGTTGGAAAGCCCTAAGCCGCGAGAAAAGCTAGGGACTATTGGTTTCCTTAAAAGACTGCGGTTTAGTACTCTGGAAAGCATGGGAAGGAGGAGTTTTGGTAATGTGAAGATGAACCGCGGTGGCTGTCATGTGATATTGTGACACGTGATTTTCATGTGACATTATCTCACGTGCTAATCACGTGCTATTGGTGTACTGGTCTTTCTGAATATTGATTTACTGGTCTACGATTATCTTCATAGCTTCATCCTAATATTTACTCTTAGTTGGTTGCTCTTTTTAATGGCTCTTTTTTTTAATTTCTCTTAGTTTCTCTTAGTTTCTTCCTGGTTTTAGTTGCTTGCCTGTCTTTATTGGTCTATTTGAGTTTGGTGTTGGTGCCAGGAATGGCCGTGTTGCCGTTCAACAAGCCCTTCATGTACTCGTACACCGTGAAGGTCACCGCCTGGCCCGGAGCCACCCGCATGATTCTGGGCGTGATACCCTTATACAAGGCGTTGATGCCCTCCTCCCGAATCAATTGTCTTCCGATCTTGGCGATTCTGACCCAGCCTGATTCGTTGGAGGCATAGGAAGTCTTTTGCAACCGCGTCTTGATGGTGTCCAAAGGAGCATTGGACAATGGCCCCAAGGCACCGGAGAAAAGACCAATCAACGACGTTTCCCATGAAGGCAATGTCTCCACGTTGTGGTATTCCTGCAAGTACTCCTTCAACTTGGAGTACACCGTAAAGTTGACACCCTGGTTGGACGCCTGTCTTGCTGCAGTCAACGACACTCCTCTGTACAAGGTGCTGAAGCCCTCCTCCTTGACAATGAGGTAGGCTGCGTGAGGGGCGTTCCTGTATTTGGGCACGTCTAAGGGGTCAGCCATGGAGTGGTGTTGCGCCTGCAACCGGATCTTGACCACCTCCATGGGGTTGACCACCATCACGGCCTCGGTGGTTCCTGCACCCACACCAGCAAGGAACGTGGCCTTAGTGGAGATGTTGCCGTTTTCGTCCTTCAAAAGCGAGCGGTAGAACTCGTACGACTGGAACCGGATTCCCATTTTGGGCACGATTCCCAAGATCACCGCGCCAAGCCCTTTGTAGAGCGATAAGAACGTCTCCTTTTGCACAATGTTGATACCCGTGCGCACGAACCCGGGCGGTTTCTGGCCCGACTTCTTGTATAGCTGCATTCTGACCTTGACTGTATCCAAGGGATGACAGCACAAGGCCTCGAATAACCCGGCGGTTCCGCCCGCCACCAAGTCGGTGATGGACCCTCCTTTTTTGGTATTAGACGACATTGGGGGTGGTTTGATGGTTTTGGGGGGTTAGCGGTTTTGGGGGGCTAGCGGTTTTGGGGGGCTAGCGGTTTTGCTGGTTTTGGATGTTCTGGCTATAAAATAGTAACAATGAAAATGACACCCAAAAATCGTATCGATCTAATTGATCCTATCAAATTCTTAACGGTCAATCTTAATAGTCGAGTCCTAGTAGTCGAAGTTCTCGGTCCCAGATTAAATAGTGCTGTAAATAGTGCTGCAAATAGTCCTATAAATAGTCCTTTAAATAGTGCCGTAAATAGTGCTATAAATAGTGCTGCAAAAGTGCTGTAAAAAATCCTATAAATGAAGTGGTCCAATTGATCAGTGAGGTGTCAGTATGATCTCAGGGAAACTCAGGGTCTAGAATACTAGCAAGGATAGCAAATAATAGCAAGTGATAGCAAATGATAGCAAGTGATAGCAAAGTGATAGCAAAGCTAGAAAAGAGAGGCGATTAGTGGGGGGGAGGAAAAAGGGCTGTAAAAAGTGCTGTAAAAAAAACGGGCGGGATGCAAGGTATTTATATTTGCCCCACAAATGTCGCTGCGTCTGAGCATGGAAATCCCACGCTCCTTTTCCCCGAGGCTATTCGGTCCTATGCGCGGACTGCACACACCAGCCGTGCCTGTCCCCCGCTTGATTCGCCAGATCCACCTGGGGCCGGAACTCTTGATTGGGATGTATTAAAGCGACTGATTTAAGGTTATTAGTCTCTTTTTTCGGGGCGGAAACCGGTGCTTTTTGAGCCTTTGGGCTTACCATCAATGTGCGCGTGTGAAATCCGGGGTAAACCCGGTTTGATGCATGACGCACGATATCCCAAAATGGAAGCCGGAAGGCCCAAAAAAATTGGGGGAATGAAAACAATGTTTGTGTTGCCGTGAATATACGCTTTTCCTTTCGTAGCTTACTTGGCCGCTTGTTCAGAGTGAAGAACAATGGCCTGGGGAGTTGTATTGCTTGTGTGCAGGTCTCCGTTCAACCGAGGCTTAACGGCGGTGCGAATTAATCTAGCTGTGAAAAATTCCGGGGTTCTACTCATGCCCTCGGAATACGCCCACTCTCGGCGCCGCTTCCCCATTCCTGCCTCACCTCATGACCCGACACCCTACCCTCGACCATACCCTCGTACCTCGACTCTGCGCTCGACTTTACCCCCGACTGTGCCCTCGAAACTAAAATTTACCCCCGGTTCATACAATCTCTAAACGTAATCATAAACTCTTTTCTCCTCTCACACCTTTCTGTTCCTTACTCAAAACCAAAATTGCCCGGTGAATCCACGTGATCCGGACTTACAATGGTACATCGTGGTGCACGGGTGTTTTTTCTTGTGTGGTGCACGGGTTTCTACATATCCCAAACATCAACAGAAATCGTTCAATTGAGTCTATTTAACTGTACCTTACAAAGGTTCTTATACTATCTGTAGCACAAAGTCCGAATCGATGTTTTGGGTGAGGATTTCGTCCATCCACTCGTCCAAATGGCGGATAACCTCTTTAAATGTCCCCCAAGTGCTTCTAGGGAACAATGTATGTCTGATTGTGCGGAAATATAACAATAGCAAGCGGATTGCCGTTGTTGTATCCACGTCAAGGGACTTGGCGTGGCGTAAAACGATGTAACTTTGGGTTAATAACGATTTTGCGGGGCGGGAAAAGGTCCAGAGGCCATTGGGGACAAGTACGAACCTTGTAACAAGCATATTGTCTGATTTGAAGAAGTGTTCGAGGCGGGAGACGTCATGAGCTAGCGCCGAAAGGGATTTTTTCCTGGTTTGGACTGTTCTGGCAGATGAATTCATGATGAAAACAACTTGCGGGTGTTGAGAAGGGCAAACACAAACTTGGGGTTGGACTAATCCTGTTAGTACAATTGCAGATGCATGGAAAAGGCCACTATAGGGTGGTGCGTACAAAGACAACCTCTATGCGGTAGTACATGTAAAGATGACCTTCTTTTTGCACTAGTGCGTACAAAGACATCTGTAAATGCTAGTGCATTTAAAGAAAAGCTTCTTTCCATGCACTCTAAAAGGTCATCTTTTCGTGCACTCTAAAAAGTCATCTTTCGATGCACGGATTATTTCCCCCAATTTCAGGCATAACTCAAGCCTCATCATCACTCAAGTCCGCCAATTCAAACTCGGTGACCCCATCGCCACCCACATTCTCATAGCCCAAAGCATTCAATGGTCCATTCTCGTCATAACCCACCAAGCGCAAAAAAAGCGCAATCATCACCAAAATCCACAAGTATATCATGAATCCAGCCCCGCTTACCACCATAAGATACGACAGATGGTCTGCACCCAAGTCATGCACCAACTGGAGTTGTTCCTCATTGGCAGACATGAACATTATCCCGGACAAAACCAAGCATAAGGGCGGGAGGTGCTGAAAGGCCAAGATCTTTCCATGCAGGTCTGCAGGTGCATCGCGTAGAACAAAGCATATCTCTATAATACGTGCCAAGCCGCCGGACATAAGCGTAAGGCCGAACATCGCATGCACTTTAGTAGAGAGCTCTAAATGCTGGGAGTGCTCCGACATGGCCCAACCTGTATATATGAGGAGGACTGCAGGTATGACGTTCCTCGTGCCTCTTTTGTGCAGGAGCCACATGCCCAAAAGACCCCCACACCACCATATAATGCCCATGGCTGTGTGCTGGTAGTCTCCGTGGGACCATTCCTCTCTTCCCCAACGGTGCTCAGTGAATGTATTGACAATGCCCCAGAGACACATGAGAGAAGAATCGAAGAACTCCTGGCTGAACGCGGCACGTGACTCGTCATGTGACTCAATTTCGCGTGATACAGCACGTGACATGCCACGTGACCGCATCCATGGCACAACTAATACCCACGCCAACACGAACCCGTAGAGGATAAATGACGAGCCCATGATGCCGTGGGCAATGCACTGGCCCGTAGCACGCCCATAGCAGAAGCCAAAAAGGGCCACGGGCGCCAAACACACGCGCACCCACCCGGTAAGTGCAGTGACGAAGGCCAAGGTCTTATAGATGCGTCCTACGGCCTTTGAAGGTGCAGAAAAAGCGGCCAGGGGGTTCTGGGAGCGTCTCCAGCGGTTGATGAGCACGTTGGAGCCGTTTAAAAGCGTTCCAAAGAACACAGTGGCCCCTAGAAGCCAGGTGAGGAACCACAGCGTGCCTTTGGACGTTTTGTTCTCGTGATTATCGGTATTATCGGGGAAATCAAGAAAGAGGGACTCAAAGATGGAATAGCACAAGGCTGCTATGTGCAAGACCGAAGCCAAGTGGTATACCTGGGCAAATGCAAGGGCAGAGGCCACGCATGGAACCATAAAGAGCGCCGCAAGCGTGGAAATCCAGTGGAAAGTCTTGGATTGGGCATTGATGGGGTGGAACTCGACCCTCTGCGAGTCATCCATCTCCATGGCCACTGCAAGGGCCACAAGCGCTAAGAAAAAGAGGCGCTTCATGGTGTTTCAGGTGTAGCGAGAGTGGGTGCAGTAAGTTGGTGCAGTGAGAGTTGGTGCAGTGAGAATTGGTGCAGTGAGAATTGGTGCAGTGAGAGTTGGTGTAGTGAGAATTGGTGCAGTGAGAGTTGGTGCAGTGAGAGTTGGTGCAGTGAGAGTTGGTGCAGTGAGAGTTGGTGCACTTTGGAAGCACGGCCGCATGCAGCTGCGTGCGCGTCCGATTCGGCACGAGCGGCAGCATCCATGCACCTTTTAGTTCGATTGTTGAACAAAGGGGTATGATAAGCAATTGTCTTGATCCAAATCCGTACATCTCAGCAAACTTGCTGTATTTTGTTAGCTACAAAAACAGTTTGGAGCCCGTACTCGCACTTGTGGTTTTGAGCCCCTACCCTCTCATATTGTAGATGCAAATTCTGGCATCAAACATTCTTCCAAAACTCCTATTTAGCTCAAAACTTCATAGATCTAGTCTCTGGTCTTCCCAGTTATTTAACGGTATGTTTGGAATCGTTCACCGCTTTGTGGTGCTTCATTCACCCCTGGTTATGAGCCCTGTACCCCTTCATTGATATAATCAACCACCACCAAACCCCTATCAGACCCAAACAGTGTCCACTCGTAATTTCTGCACTTCTCTACTTCGCTAAAGTTCACTAGAGTTTACTGGACCTGTACATGTCTAGAATTAATGTTGTTATAACTATTCCTGTATATAATCTCGGTTCGACATAAGACAATAAATCTTCATTTAAATGAACAAATATTGAATGTTCCTTAATATATGTTACATGTAGGAACGATAATTTATCGTAGCCAGGCATTTTCAAGTCCCAATGATATGCCATTGCCTAGTATACTTTTATGAGCTGCGCACTACCGATATTCCTAGGGCCTAGACCCATCCGGGCATTCCCACGTATTACAATAGACACGTTTACCATATCGAAATGATACAGACTCGTATTAGGAGTGATTTTATATGTTGGACTTGGGCATAAATTGTTTGGTTTCTGTCGTCGAACTATGGCATATATGCAGGAACAGAGCATAAACATACATTCTGGACGTTCTGAAACACTTGAAGCTCTAGGAACTCATCTGGAAATAATTTGAAACAATCTTTAGTACTGCATATCTTTTGAAACTTTTAAAACGTTTGAAACTCGCTTGAAACGCTTAAAACACTTGAAACGAACCTGAAACGAACCTGAAACTCTTGAAACGAACCAGAAACCAATTCAATTACACACGAATCACTTAAATCTCCTGAAACATTTCTGAAACACCGCTGAAATACTGCTGAAACAGTAGATCCAGTAGTACTGGGTCTTCATTTTCCCGTTCTGTTCATACTAAGTAATACTTAATCCAGACTCCATGATTGAGGCCAATCTCCACCATTTCATCGAGACTCTAGTCACCATAGACTGATTACATGGTACCACTCAGTCCTGATTAGGCGTTGCACTACGTCCAAGTCCACTACTTAGTCTTTTTTACTACTCTACTACTGCAGTACTCCATGAAATTTGCCTGAAACAAACTTGAGACACGCCTGAAACGCACTTGAAACACTTGAAACACGCCTGAAACACACTTGAAACATTGAAACGGTTATGCCACTACACCCTAAGAAAGAATCGATTTCACTTGTTAGTGTACCATTATGCAATCCTTATCCTGCTGTCATTTTCGTTCTTTATTTAACTTACCATGCACTTAAACACTCCTGAAACACTCCTGAAACACTCCTGAAACTGACTTGAAACACTTGAGTCTAATGAAGTGTAAACTTCCACGTATTTGTTTTTATCATTGCATTAATATCTATGCTTCTGATATTTTTTATACAATTTACTAGCTGAAACACTAAATCACTGAAACAAACTTGAAACCCACTTGAAACGATGATTGTATATAAGCACTATTCAGGTATTAGTGTTGTGTCATCCCACAAATTTTACTTATGATATTTTATACTAAATCTACTAGCTGAAACACTTGAAGCACTTGAAACAATCTTGAAGCACTTGAAACACACTTGAAACAATCTTGAAACACACTTGAAACACTCCTGAAACACTCCTGAAACACTCCTGAAACACTCTAAACCCCGAAAAACAACTACTGCATGACTTTTGTGTCGCCATAATGACATGATCTCACTAAAAACCTAAATTTTTTATTTTTCTCAATTGTTTGAAGGTTGATCCGTTATCCCGAGGATTTTTATATGCAGTACCTTTTAATATCCACCACTTGTTAAGTTTCATGTCCCTGCATAGACTTCTGAGGCGGTTAGCCAGTAGTCTTTGAGTAAGTTTTTCGAGGCATGCTGTCCAAAAACCTTAACATCAGTCGAGAACTCCAATTTTAGATTATTTTTTCTTCGGAAAGTCTCTCCATGCAACCCCAAGCATGTGCATGCAACAGGTCAACTATGACGGTACACCGCACACTATATACACTACAGTATATTATATTATAATTGTATGCAGGATCTTACACTAGAGTATACGCAACAATATGCGATACTGGTTTCTTATTTGGATGTAGTGTAATGACAGCGCATGGAGAGAAGGCCATCTTTATCAGTTCGCGCATGTATGGAAGTTCCCCGCCGAGGGTAAGCGCAAACCTGTGGTAAGCGCAAACCGGTGGGACGTGGGCGATGGCTCGGCCGCGAAGCTGTGTGCAGGCCTGAAACTGATGAAAACGTCGCTCGCTACCACACTCCACCTCCGGAAACCACTTCAGACTCCATATACGGCAGTTTCTTCTTTGTTGCCGCCACACTAATTGCCAAGCAGGCCCTTGTACACAAACACATTTGTTTCAGCACAGCGTCTGTCCTACAGCCTGTTCTTTTTGACTGTGAAACAAGTCTGTTACGCTAAGCTCCAGATCAGCATACCCCAAGTCAAGCGTACGTTTGGAGATTTAGCCAAAAAAAAAGGCAAAACGTGGTAGTTGCACACGCAAGTTTCAGCCCCGTTTCAGCCCTGTTTCAGCCCTGTTTCAGCCGTGTTTCAGCGCTCGGCTCCCTAGATTTGTGTTTCTCTTTGCATCCATGAACCTCGTTCTGCTCCTCTTCCTCTTGGTGGCGGCTGCAGCCATCCCCAAACGGGACTACGCAAACAAAGAGTATTTCCTCGTGGAGGTGGACACCCTGCAAAACACCTCCCTCCTACATGACTTCATCAACACTTACCAACACGTGTTCACATTCGAACATCCTGCACGTGCGCTAGACGACCACTTTGTGTTCTCCAAGTCCCGGGACGACTATCCTTTTTTGGGCAATTATAACTCGAATCCGGAGAACTTGATGCGGAGAGATGGCTACGAGACTCAATATGATGCGTTGATAAGTGCTCCGGGCGTCAAATCTATCCATATGCTCCCGGAAAAACGCCTACAAAAACGGCTTCCTGTGTATGTGCAGCATGATGAAGTAGAAGAACAAAAACTTCTGAAGAGGTTGAAGATCGTGGATTCTCTGCAGGAAGGCCAAAAAGAAGCAGCGGACCGGCTCCATATCGAAGACCCGCTTTTCCTCGAGCAATGGCACCTCATCAACCTGCAGTACCCCGGGCACGACGTCAATGTCAAGCCCTTATGGTTTGACGGCGTCAAAGGTCAAGGTGTACTGGTGGCCATTGTTGACGATGGACTCGACTACGAATCGGAGGATTTGAAGGCCAATTTCAACTCCAAAGGCTCGTGGGACTTCAACGAGGACGTTGCGCTCCCCAAACCGCTTCTCTTTGATGATTACCATGGCACGCGGTGTGCAGGAGAAGTGGCGGCGGTTAAAAACGATGTGTGTGGCATTGGAGTGGCGTACGAGGCCAAAGTGGCGGGAATCCGGATTCTTTCGGGGCCAATCAACTCCGAGGACGAAGCAGCCGCCATGGTTTATGGGCTTGAACACAATGACATTTACCTGTGTCTGTGGGGTCCTACAGATAACGGACGTACATTGTCAGCGCCGGATACAGTGGTCAAAAAGGCCATGATCCGGGCTGTGCAGGATGGAAGAGACAAGAAAGGAGCCGTGTACATTTTTGCCAGTGGAAACGGAGGACGACTTGGTGACCAGTGCAATTTCGATGGCTACACTAACTCCATCTACTCCATCACCGTGGGTGCTATCGACTATAAAGGGTTCCACCCCGCATATGCAGAGGCGTGTTCTGCAGTGATGGTGGTTACATACAGTTCCGGGTCCGGCGAACATATCCATACCACGGATATCCATGAAAAGTGTCTGGCCGTGCATGGAGGTACTTCTGCTGCTGCTCCGTTGGCTGCAGGAGTGTATGCCTTGGTGCTTCTGGCCAATGGCGACTTGACGTGGCGGGATGTGCAGTACATTTCGGCCCATGCGGCAGTTCCGGTCAACGAAGACGATGGGGAGTACCAGGTAACCGCCTTGGGAAGAAAGTACCTGCACAAATACGGGTTTGGCAAGATCGACGCCACTGCGTTGGTGGCCAAGGCCAAGGAGTGGAAGAATGTCAAGCCACAGGCTTGGAATTACGGAGACGTGGTGCATGTGAACCAGAAAGTGGTGGCTCCCGATACCTCGGAGTCCGAAATCGTACGCAGTACTTATACTGTTTCCAAAAAAGACCTAGAGGTGATGAACGTGGACCGGTTGGAGCACGTGACCGTCAAGGTCAACATCAAGTCTCTCATCAGAGGCAAGCTTGACGTGCGGCTCACCTCCCCTTTTGGAATTGTCAGTAAGCTCGCCTGGTACCGTGAGTTGGACCGGGTGTCTACGGGGCTCAAGGACTGGATTTTCATGTCGGTGGTGCACTGGGGTGAAGAGGGAGTGGGCAACTGGACATTGGAGGTCAAGAGTGGAGCTGGAAACACCATCACTGTGGAGGACTGGCAGATCCGGTTGTTTGGCGAGTGCAAGGACGAGAAGAAGGCCGAGGTCTATGACTTGGATAAGGACTACGCCAAGATCCGTCGTGAGAGAATCGCGTCTGAGAAGGAAGAAGCCACTGCCTCTGAAACAGTATTTGAAACAGCCACAGCTACAGACGCAGGATCTGAAACATCAACTGAAGCGGACAGTATGGAAACAGCCACACCATCCACCGAAAAAGGAGCAGTTGAAACCGGCTCGTCAGAAGCAGAAACAGAGCCCGAGAAAGGAGAAGAGGGCGCACACGAAGTGGTGGTCAACGACCATTCGTGGAGATACGTTTTCGTGTTCACCATAGCCATGTTGTTCATTGTCTTTGTGTACGTGGCACGGTGGCAGAGCGACCGCAGCAGTTCCCGGCGCAGAAGAGGCGACTTTGAGTTCGACATCATTCCCAACGAGGAATATTCCGATACCGACGACGAGCAGTCGTTTGAATTGCAGCTGCCTTCCGATGAGCAAATGGAACGTCAAGCACTCTTTGACGACTTCAACGATGCCTCGTTGCCGGACTATGAGAATGCACCAGACTATGAAGACGATGCGTTCCAGATTGCAGACGATGATGACGATAAGGGAGTTGAGAGTGGCCGGAGTCACGAGGGTCAGGTAAATGGAAGTGGAAGTGGAAGTGGCAAGAGTCACGAGGGTCAGAAGGGTCGGGAGAATGGGCTGGAGTCTACTAGTGAGTGATTCCGAATCACTACCCTACTAATCAACTCCGATCTACCGATCTACTCCAACTATTCAACCATTACAGATCCTCTCTTGATCCTCTCCTGATCCACTCCTGATCCACTCTAGATCCACCACTGCCAGAAGCAACTTTAATACTAATGACCATTCATTCTAGACTACCAAACACTCATTACATTAACACTACACTATTATCCATTACAATGTAGGCAGATCCAGATACTCATACACAGTACTGACTGTTCTGACTAATAGACTTATACTCCATTATGCTATGGCCAGATAATAGGATGGTTAATTGGAAGAAGGGGCCCTCAATGTTCTGTGCAGGCTTGTATTATGTCAGGTTATATTTCATAACGTCCTTCCCAATCATATTTTCAATTTGGACTTCAATTCAATATATGCTTGATTTCGCTATGAATCTGGGTTCTCTTAACATTAGCATGTGATCGTTAAATATTTCTTGTGATCTTCTTCGTCTGATCATCATAATGAACTTATGTATTCATTCACGTTTGGATATGGAATTGAACCATATGTACAAAAATGGGGGTTTATGTATATGTAAGGGACTGTATGTATAGGCATTCCAATGGCTGCATATCCTCTTGATGCATTTCAAAAGAATTACACGGTCAGACTTGGACTGACTCAAGGATACGTCTATCGTTCCTTGGAGGATATCATCCCGGTTTTTAGAGAGCTACAGAATATCAATGTTGATTCTCCTAGAGGCTTTCCCAGGGAAGCTCCCACCGCATGGCGCCTCGTGGTGTCACTGGTGGGAGCACGTACCGACTCTCCACACCAAATTCACAAATCTTATGCTGAGGCACAGAGGTCAGACGACTGGATCTTCTGGAAAGAGGCATGCAATGCTGAGATGAAGGCGCATGAGGAAAACCAAACCTTTTCCCCGGAAATCTGTCCTCCTGATGTCAAACCTATAGGATGCCGTTGGGTTTTCACGATGAAAGACGGTGGCAAGTACAAAGCAAGATTAGTCGCTAAAGGTTATACACAAGTTGAGGGTATTGACTACGAAGAGACATTTGCACCAGTAATCTCCTATGCGA
>NKZO01001457.1:0-15955 GCA_002370185.1 Metschnikowia sp. 01-655c1
TATATAAGCCACTCCGGTTCCTCTCTTAAGGAACCATCAACGAGCAAAGTATTAGTAAGGCATAAATGTATTAAAGAACATAACAATATTGATATATTGATATATTGATATTTTGAGATATTGATATTTTGATATATTGAGATATTGAGATATTGATATTTTGATATATTGATATTTTGATATTTTGATATATATGGCCAAGTCATTCCAATTCATAGTTGCATAGACATCCACCATTCCCGAAGGTTCCATATTTATTACTATATCTTACTATGATAGGAACCTGCACCAACAGTACTCAACAGAAATTAACAGTCCCCACTAGAACCTCACTGGATTAATCTTGAGACAAATTCACTACACGTAACTCACTACAGGTAATTCACTACAAGTGAACAAACAAAGTATCATTAAACTAAATATAGTAGTAGTACAGTGTAGTCCTGTACACCAATACATAGTACATCCCTAATATAAACCCGTACACCAATACATAGTACATCCCTAATATAAACCCGTACACCAATACATAGTACATCCCTAATATAAACCCGTACACCAATACATATTACACCATGTTCTATTGAATACATATAGCTGAGTCATGGCGTGGTATTATCTAAGCAGAAGCGACCAACCATTAATCACCGGATACCTGCATATCCGCCAACACTTCAGCCCTATACTGGGCTGACTGCACACAGTCCAAGAGAACCAGAGACAGAAGAGACAGAAAGTGACAGGTTTCTGACTTCTGCTCCGACTTCTGCTCCGACTTCTGCTCCGACTTCTGCTCCGACTTCTGCTCTGACTTCTGCTCTGACTTCTGCTCTGACTTCTGCTCTGACTTCTGCTCTGACTTCTGCTCTGACTTCTGCTCTGACTTCTGACTGCACATAGCAACATATCCTGAACTTCACGACTCCAAACCAGAAAAGCAACCTCTTCACATAAAGTCGTCATCGCCAAAATCGTCAAAGTCATCGTACACATCCTTTTTGAACCCTGGGTTGTCCACATTGGTCTTGACTGCAGGCTTGGCCTTCTTCTTGCCGGCACCGCCAGTAGCAGTTCCGCCTGACTTCTGCAACCGGGCACTTCTCTCAGCCCTCTCCTTCTCCCTCTGCAACACATTCAACGTCGAAACAACCTTGCGGATGTTCTCCACGCTCAATGGCTGCACCACATCCCGGACCAAGTCCACGGCCAAACTGGACGAATAGTTCAACAACGAGTCTTCGGCCAACAGCGCCAAAAGCGGGCCCAAGGTCTTGCGCAACTTCTCGAACTCCTGCTTGTTGCTGGGCTGGAAAAGAGGGTGGTTCTCCAAGGGGTAATCCTTGGGAATGCTCTTTTGAACCGTCACCGCAGCTCCTGCTCCCGCTCTTTCCCGGGGGTGTGCAATCAACTGGTCCTCCAAGCTGTCGCCAGCAACACCCAAGCCGCCAAACAAGTCTGCGGCGTTGTTCAAGTCCGCCAGCAACTCGGCCTTCCTCAATAACTCACGACGGGTGTGTTCGTCCACAGTATCGATTTCAAGAAGAGCCTGAGGTCCGTTTTTGGCATTTTTCTTGGCCTTGGCTGCGTCCTGTTTCTTCTTCAACTCGGCCCGTTTCTGGGCCTCTTCTTCCTTCTTCTTCTGCGCGAGCTCATCTTCGTCCACGTCCCACGAGTCCATCAATGGCTCGTCGTCGGCCTCGGCCTCCCATGACGTCACGGCCGCGCTGGTGGTAGGCACGTCAAAATCCTCGTCGTCCCAAGACATTGTGTAGTGTGAGTATGAGGTTCGATGACTTTTGGATGCGGATTGAAGTGGTCACAAGTGCGAAAATCTTCGCGACTCCAACCACCACTACCGGCCCCATACACCAGCATCACCATAAAACCAGAAACACCTTTTTCCACCTTGAATATTCATAGAACATACCATGCCATGTAGAAATCATGGAATATCCATAGAATGTAGAATCCATGAAACCTTAGACTGTAAACATGGTGGGATTATCACAAAGCACCTGAAATTGAAATCTCCTGCACTTTGTTCCCCTGATCCACTGTCTCTTGATCCCATGTCTCTTGATCCACTGTCTCTGGTTTCGGAAACCTTCGTTTCACTAGCACCTTAGACCCCTGAACCCATTGTTGGCCATTTTTTTTTAGACCCTTGACTCCGAACTTCGGTATTTT
The DNA here is from genome assembly GCA_002370185.1 of Metschnikowia sp. 01-655c1. Classification (NCBI taxonomy): domain Eukaryota; kingdom Fungi; phylum Ascomycota; class Pichiomycetes; order Serinales; family Metschnikowiaceae; genus Metschnikowia; species Metschnikowia sp. 01-655c1. The sequence goes on from NKZO01001457.1 coordinate 2,188, forward strand.
TCTGGTGTACGGAGGTGCATGTCTTCCACTTCTCCAACGGCCTCCATTGCTTGACATGCAATCATTCCTCCACTGGGCATCTCTTCAAAATATAAGCCTTCACAATGACGTCAGTATCCAGAAAAGTGGCCTAGGAGGCTATGGAATCGTCACTCACGTGCCTCTTGCCGAAGACACTGTCGTTTTGCGGACCCCCAAATCAGCTGTGCTTGATTTATCGTCATGTATGGCCCTTAAAAGCCGTTTGCAGCAGTCGAACCCCGAAGTTGCCCAAACAATCAACCTGTTCCTTGCATGCTCGGAAACCGTCTCGGAAACCATTATTCTCCGAAACTATATCTGGGCTTTCGTGAGCTTGAGCCGTACCTTGGACACCCAGTTCCAGCCATACTTTGAATGTCTCAGCTCCACCGAAACCCTTGCTTTGGACCCGGATTCATGTCTGGGTGATGCGTTTCTCGAGCTCCTGCTTTCTCAGTTTGAAACAGTCAAAAACGACTATGAAACGGCTGTGCAAAGTAACCTGCATTTGCGCCAGTTACTCCCTTACTACCAGGCTCTTCAACTCCACAAGGCCGTGGTGTCACGTGTTTTGGAGATCCCAGTAGCAGAAACAAAAACAGAACCGGACGGTTCCAATACCAAAGAGTCGGGAGACTTCTTCACCAATGTGACCCTTGTGCCCATGCTCGATTTCGCCAACCATTCAGCTTCAAATAGTGCTGTTTTCGATGTGGACCTTTCTTCTGGAGACACCATCTTGCGGCTCACCCAAGATATCGATGCCAACACCGAAATCACCATTTCCTATGATCCTCAGCCAAGCGTGAATCACTTTTTCACCACTTACGGCTTTGTTCCTGAACAAACCACACTGTTCACGTGGCACATTGATGGCTTGGACGCTTTGGTGGCCGAAATCACCGGTAAGAATCAAAATTTTGCTCGAATGGCCAAATGGCTCCACGTGACTCCCGCTATCTCCATGTCACTTGCCAACAACAACCTAGTTCTAGACCTTGGCCGTCTTCCTCTTCTTGTGATCGACGGTTTAGAGTATTACCCAAAATGGAACCAAGAAATCGCCGATTTGAAGGAGGAGTATCTGGAAGAAGATGTTCTGCAGATAATAGCACAGCTAGAACACCATGAACTCTCGTCTCCCGTTGTGCCTGCAGGCGAAACGGCCTTCGGCGTTCTTTATAACGACACCTATGTTAGTGTGCCACATATTATGCAGCAAACGGGGAATTCCGAAGAGATGGACCCCCGAATCATCTCCAATACTATCCAATTGCTCCGGAATGCAGCTGAAGCCAGTCTTAAAATCTTGGATTCCAGCAGAAACGCCCCTGAAGGTATCATGCAGTATAGGTCCGCCAAGAAAAGGTTTTTGAAAAAGTTACTGGACCTTCCAGACCCAGAGCTTGTGGCTTTTGTAAAGCAATCCCTTGAAGTTTTATAATAGACAGTCATCGGACGTTATGTGCAGTCAATCATAGTCTTGATCAGGAGACATCATCAGAGTCAATACAGACAAGCATTTTGGTTGTAAAAGGCTATTTTCAGGCTGTAAGTAATTAAAAATGAAAATAGGATGAATGGTCAAATGGATAAGTGAGGATGTATGGTTTCAAATTAATGAATGTTTGCCAATAGGGTAATAGGTTTCAAACATAATAGAGTATTGGACATTTGTTAGTGGTTTCAAATGGCCAAGTGGGTAAATGGACATGGGCATAAATAGAAAGCATGTATAATTGGTCTCAAAAGAGTAATGATATAGGGCAATTGGGTACTGGTTCAAATGGGAAATGTATAAATGTATAATGTTTTCACATATGAATCGTTAAATATTCGGGTTGGTAAGGATATGTGTATCATTGGATCATGGATAATCGGTCTGAGATTGATGAATTGTTGTTAATGATTCAATAGCTGAATGGTTAATTTTTCAATGGCTAAAATGGCAAACACTAAAATGTGTATGGCTAAATTGTTAGTTGCTTAGATTGACAATAATCAAATTCCTAAAAGGTTCAATGCTTAAAATGCTAATGGGTCAATGTTCAATGTTCAATGTTCAATGTTCAATGTTCAATGTTCAATGGCTGAAAGGCTAGCTGGTAAGCTGGATGAATAGGATGAAAAGTCTTAAATGACCAGTCAAAAAAAAGGAAATCTCAAATAGAGCGTACGGTCACGAACAGCTAATCAATTAGATAGACAGTTGTCATCATCAGAGTCTTCACTCGTTATTCCGTCATCTTCAGCAAAGTCATCCATTAGGTAATCAGTCTCGAAAACCAGGAACGGGCCAGTCGCCATGCATAGATTGAAGGGGGTCCAAGTCGGTAACCATATTAAAAAGAGAGTTGTCCAATTCTTTCTCTGTGTTGAAGAAGTTCTTACTATCCATCAGCTGCGAGGGCTAAATTCCAGTGTTGAACAAGTAGTAGTCATCGATCTTTCTAGACTTGAAATCTTGATAGATCACCTGAAAAGGTACTGTGACTAAAGGATAAATAGGATTCTCCCGGTCACTGCCTTTCCTTTTAATGCAGTTCACCTTGCCAAAAATAGGCCTAGCCCCTGAAAAAAGAAAGAGAAAGAAAGAGAAAGAAAGAGAAATGTATGAGGGAAGGAAGAAAAAAAAAGAGGAAAAAAAAGAGAAATGAATAAATATGCTGCAAAAAATAAGGGGGGGTCGCCTCTTTATATACCGCAGGGAGGAGCGCTTTTGTGGCCGCAGGAAAACGCTTTTGTGGCCGCAAAATGTGAAACAAGCGGGGGGGTGCGAATATAAATTGCAGCCAGATCCGCCACTTCCAGAAACCCCTTTCTTTTTTTCTACACTAATTAGAAGCTTTTTTTTAGGAGAATGGAATAATTTTGGAATGTATTTCCTTTTTGGAAAGTGAATGCATTCGGTATCCTCTTTGGGAATCCCTTTTAGGAATTCTTATTGCCCTTAAGAGATCTGTTTCCGTTTTAGGGATTCTAATTACCTATTTGGGAAGTATCCACCAGTCGAGATCAAAAAAACATTTGAGATTTGACTACCTTTGGGGTCTAAATACCTTTGGGAATTGAGTTTTTTCTTTGTGTATTACCTACCACCTTAGAATAGGGATCACTATTTAGGAATTGGTATTTCTTAGGGTTACAGCCATGAGATTTCTGATTGGTTTGGAAAGAAGATAAATGATACATTTTAGCAGTGGTCCCTTTTGCAGAAGTTTGCATTGATCAGTCAAATGATCCAGCGGCATTGCTTGAGTTTTGGGTTAGTGATGTGTCAGTGATGTTTCAATAATGTTTCAGTGATGTTTCAGTGATTCAATAATGTTTCAGTGGTTCAATGATGTTTCAGTGACACTTGTGGAAACTCATGAACCCCACTAACACTTTCTTTACTGAATTTAGAGAAACATCCTCTCCCTGTTTACCATTCGCAAAAGTTTTAGCAGTTGATTCTACTCTTTGGGTTCTAGGTTTCCATTTGGGAAAAGGAAGAATAATCTAGATCTGAAGATTTCTGGAGTATCTTTGAAGGACTACCTCCTGCGATCAGAAATCATGTTAAATCATTCAGGATACATTTAAGGAGTCTCAGACCTTTTACAGTGGCTACCATTTAACAATCAAGACTCCCTATTTTGGAATTGATATGGTATTCGGGAGCTTAATTTTCATGAGTTACCATCATGGACTGGATTGTTTTTCTATCATTAAGCGTTTCCTGACAGTTTTATCAGGATAAAGATGATCATTTTGAAGTCAGGGTAAGTTTTTGGGAAATCAGGACAACCTTCGACTCTTGGTTGCCTTTTTAGGAAACACCCAGGCTTCAATAATTACAGCAGAAGACTGCAAATTCACCTTCTACCAGCATCGGCTATGAGAATATTTAAAGATTGAACCATTTGTTAACCATCACAAGACTGGCCTCCTGAGACTTATTCTTCGCCGCCCGTTTCTTCAAAAAGAGACCTACTTCATTAAAGAGATGCTGATGCTTATCTAATGAGAAATCCTTTCCTATCTGGATGAAATGTGTTTCATTTTCGATTTGCTCCAGAGAAGAGTCAATAAGGCGATCTATTGGCAACAAGAAATCCCTGACTCAAGAATTGCATACAGGAAGAATCATCATTTATCAAAAGCCAGGAAGATCTCTACAGTTGATTCCACCAGTCTACGATGCAAAGGAGGTATTGGGTATGGACTTTGTCAATCTCCAATCTATTCCTCAGTTTCCCCCACTTACTCCTACCATCATGCAGTCGTGAGCTTCTATATTTATGAAGACTTCAAGCATTTCCTCAATATAGCCATGAAAAAGATACTGACTTTATGTGTTTCATTGGCTGCTATGAGCTTGGTCAATTGCATGACTGGTCATGTGACAAGACTCATGTGACAAGACTCATGTGACAATGACTCACGTGACAATACTCATGTGACAGAGTCATCCATCAACCTCAATTGAGCAAGATTCTCTAGGAATCCAGAGAAGAGATTCCGTCATCTTCTCCAAATTGCTCAATTCCCTAAAGAGTCACATAGAACCTTTGAGAACATTGAAGAAGGCACTGGGGCTTGGTTGACTAATACGGGTCTGGGCCCCGTGCTTTGTAATTAAAAGCGGTCCAGATTTGTAAGCGCCTGCACGCGCGCGGCGAGGGTCGTCGCACTATAAATACGCGCCGTTCCCACCACCATTCTTACAGTAACAACAAAATAGCAATAGCAAACAAAATGGTTCAACAAGTTAACACAAAAGCCGAGTTCGATGACGCATTGAAGCACGACAAGTTCGTGGTGGTGGACTTCTTTGCCACGTGGTGTGGTCCTTGCAAGATGATTGCCCCAATGGTGGAAAAGTTCTCCACGCAATACACCGACGATAAGTTCATCAAGGTGGACGTGGATGAGTTGGGAGAGGTTGCACAGGAGTACGAAATTTCTTCTATGCCAACTTTCCTTATTTTCAAGGACGGTAAGGTTGTGGAGAAGGTGATTGGTGCCAACCCAGGAAACTTGAAGAATGTCTTGACCAAGATCCACGAAAACTAATGAGGAGGGTATAGATCAAATAACACGAGAATAAGAATGATTGTAGAATAAAAAGTTATTGCAATACTTTGTAATTGAAGCAGTAAACTTCTGAAACATTGAAACAGATCTAAAAAACTGAAATTGAACTAAATTAGTTGAAATTTCCATCTGTCCAATTGGGGATTGAAAAGGGTGGTCTTGCCTGCTGGACGCGTCGATATAAGGACCCTAAACTCGAATAAGCTTAACTTAGGGATGAAACATGGTTAGTAGCAATTTTCATAGTCTGTCTATATTTAGACACCAATAAAATTGTTCTTGGATACCACTAGATCATTAGAAACGTGAGTCTAGATGAGATGGTAAGGGCACGTGATTGAAATAGGCCTTTCCAAATATGTAGTAATAATGTTCAATCCATTCCCTTCATTTCTCCGCCTTTAGACTTTTGTAGACCCTAAAATTGACTCCTCTTTTCCTTGTAGTATTGAGCCCATGCTGACATTGGTGCCTATTTTAAGGATTAATGATGTATCACTTTTGCAACCATGAAATGTTCAACTGGAAGCATGTGAAATTCAAATATGCCTTTAGATTTATGGTTCCAAGTTCAACAGCAGAGTTCATTCATCATTCATCATTCAGCATTCATCAGTAAACCTTCTTATCGGGATATCTAGTTATGATAACATTGATCTTCGAATCTCTGTGTAATCCACAAATGATCGTAATTCCCTGGTAATGACTGATAAAGAGATCAAGTAAGGATGTCATGAATTCCCACAAAATCAAGAGTATATGTTAGCAGCTTCCTTTTCAAAGGTATAGTTTAAAATCAATGTGATGCTCAAATCATAGACAAGTCTCCCTGATTCACGTCTTAAGTAGCTGGTCTATAAATCGAAAATCATAGTAGTAATTCTTACTTTCAAATATGGGGGCTGTAAATTAATGTGAGGGGGGAGGACCCTATTTATACCCGAGTATCGCATGCAGCCAAAACAACCGCGGCAGGCGTTGATCGGAACGCCTACCAGATCGGGAGTTCATGCACCCACAAAATGCAACCACAAAATGCACCAAGTCTGAAACCGCATACTACATCATGCACCCGTGTTTCATCCCTTAGTGCATGTACGACGCTCATTCCCAGGCACTATATAAGGGGGGACGTCTCCCACTATTTCCAAGGCCATTCTTAAGTATTTATGGAATGTCTTTTTAGACTCCACTTGTGAACGTGCAGCTATGTCATGGCTGCAAAAAGAGAATACACTCTCGTATTCTTCCAAATTCATGCTCTCGAATCTGGCCTTCTCGAACTCGATAACCATTATGACTAGTACAACATCATAGTCGGTTTGGAAAGATTATCAAGCTTCCTGGTAGAGTGGCAACATTGGGGTGGTATGCGAAATGGAGTCTAGGGCGCACACAAGGACTTTATGGCGTCGGTTTAATGGTATTAAATCGGCATCTGTCTGATCATCTATTTGAATCATTTTTTTGATCTGCTATTCGAGTCTTCTATTGAGTCTTCTATTCAAGTTGACTTTGGTTCAGATAGACTTGATTCTTTGGAAAAACTCTAATGTGTGATCTGGCGTATTGATTCGCAAGGTCCAGAATACAATCTGAAAGTCGATTCAGATCAAGTCCTGCTTTCAAATCAAGCCAGGTTTGCCTAAGGACAAATTCGCTTATATCAGAACAAAGGATTAACTCCACGTCCATAGAACAAAAGGGGTGAGTTGGGTTGAGTCATTGGGTTGTACCAGTTGGGCTGAATATGCCTACCCTTAACCTTGACTATGAAATAGAAAAAAAGGTCTAGACCTCAGGTATCGGGCTAAACTCCTTCAATGACCAAAGAACCCGTGACGAGCTTCTTCTTAGCTTGCAGTCTTGAACAATCTATTTTCATTGTTGTACTGTACCTAGTCCCTGCACCATTACAAGTGACTGTAACTCCTACCGAAGATGATCGATCAAATATTTAGGTGATTTTGTGGAGCTACAATCTCAAAAATGAGATTTAAGGCCATAAGGCGGTGCTAATGATTTTTTTGGGACCTTGGGGATAAAGGAGTGACTTGAAAATGACACTTGAGGACCTAGAGGATAGAGTGAAGTCATGAGGTGATGTTTTAAAGGAAGTCGACTTGATGAAGGTTTAAGGGGGTTAGGAGTTAAGGATGAAGGAGTTAATGCGGAAGGAGTTAATGGGGAAGGAGTTAATGGGGAAGGAAAGTGGTAATCAGGGGAAGACTATGACACATCAATCTCTGGTCATTCATGTACCCTTATTGTAAGGTCACCCGTCACTCCCACTACCTGTATGGATGACTGTGCTATATAATGCACTCCGTCCCAGGACATCTGTCAATTCAGATTTAATTGACACACACTACTGAATTCCCTCCAATGAAATATCCTATGAACCCAAATCAATTGATCCTTGGGTTCCTTTTCGCCGCCAATGCCTTTGCCGAGCCCACTCGAAAATTCTACGCGGAAAGCAACGGCAAGTTTAAGCTGCTCAGCCGGGGGCCTGCTGGTGAATATGATCTTGCTGCTCTCAATGATCTGAGGCTTTTACCACTGGAACGGTTCACCTTGAAAGATGGAATCGCTACATATGGAGAAGGAATAGGCGAAATAGTGTTTGGCATGTTTGATGACTACCTTGTGTTTGGCAGAAGAAACAATACTATACCGCTCAATATCCTGTTGAATGCACACTCGAAGGTGTTGAACATCGATATCAAGGTGTGTCTGTGTCCGAGTGAAAACTTCTGGAACTCCAAGAGTAATAACGGATTGTGCACGGGTGAAATGGAGTGCTCTCCAATAGATATCTACTTTATGACCCTAGCCGAAGTCAAGGCTCATCAAAGTCAAAAGAAGCTTCTGAAGAGAACCGGAAATGGAAAAGAAGAGGGGGAAGGGGAAGGATCTGGATCTGGACGTGGGCGTGGGCGTGGGCGTGCACGTGGAAGAACTGGAAATGAACCGAAACTTGACAGAGGAGAAGGAGAAACAGGAGGAAGTGATACTCTAGGTGGCATGCATGTGTCAGGAGGAAAGATACTGCGAAGCAGCCGAACCGACGTGATGATCCTCAAACGTTACTTTCCCCATGCTGTTCACAAGAAAATGTTGCAACAAGCCGAATACGACACTATGTCTGATTCTTCAGCTGCCTCTGACTCTCAATAACCATTTTGTTGTTTATAAAAAGACACAACGTCTTTTCGATTGATGGCAAATATAGTGATGGAACTGCAGATGGAAATAGACTAGTGATGGAACTGCAGATGGAAATGGCCTATCCAACTCTTGTCTTCAATGTCAATCTTTTTCATCAGAGTCAAAAGATTAACGAAGACAATGTCAAGAGTTTATTGCATCTCAATGTTCGGGTCAATTTATGGGTCAATTTATGGGTCAATTTATGAGTCAATGCCCAGAGGTCAATGCCCAGAGGTCAATGGTCATTTTCACCTGACTGATCTATGATTCCAACTTTGGGCTATGCTTCCTGTTTATGCTTCTATATCTGCGCTCCCGTTAGATCCACCATGACAGGGCCCTGCCTATATCCATCATTGTACTTAGTACTTGATGGGCATGATACGGACTTTGCTGCCATCATAATGGAGTCTGCAATGGCCATCATAATATTCCTACAATGATGGTTTCGTACAATGATGGTTTCGTACAATGATGGTTCTAGTGGAGTTTTCGATGCCAGTCTCTCAAAGCTATGTAAGCCGCTCCGGTTCTTTTCTTTGAGGACCATAAACAAACATTGTGTAGTAAAGCATAACATCAACGACATAGTGTAGTAAAGCATAAAAGTTAAAGAACATAACAGAATCATATTATACGATATGAAATTAAATGACATTATATTAATGATATGAAATTAAATGACATTATATTAATGATATTAGATTAATGATATTAGATTAGTGTCTTAGGCCATGTCCTTTCTGATGCTTTCTCTCAAAAGACTATAGATCATGGAGTACTGGCGGAGTGTCTGGACCATGGAGATCCTCTGTCTTCTCAAATCGTTCACCACCTCGTATACCGGATCCGCCAGATCTGTCAGTTGGCCAGAAGTTTGACCAGAAGTTTGACCAAAAGTCACACCAGAAATTTGACCAGAAGTTTGACCAGAAGTCTGACCTTCTTGGTTTGCATGGCTTGAAACCCCTTCTTGGTTTGCATGGCTTGGAACGCCCTCTTGGCTTGCATGGCTTGGAACGCCTTCTTGGTTTGTATGGCTTGGAACGCCTTCTTGGTTTGCTTGGCTTGGAACGCCTTCTTGATTTGGATGACCTGGGACGGCTTCTTGGAGTGTGTTGATGAGCATGTCTGCTGCAACAAACACTCCGGTCCGGCCACATCCTGCAGAACAATGTATAAGAGTCGGGAACGGTGGGAGGTCCTGCACAGCCCCAAGGATTTGTCTCTTCATCTTGACCATCGAAAGAATCTCGTCCAAATCCACGTCCAGCGTCATATCCTGCCACGTGCTCAAATGCATCTGCGTCACGTGCCGCTCCACTCCGCCCATCTCCACCTTAAACTGCCGGACAACCACATTTTGGACCGTCTTGCTGCTGACTAGCGTTACGTGCACCCGGTGTTTCTCTGAGTAGTAATCGCCCAGGTTCCAGAACGCATAGCACTTTTCCACCCCATTATCGGTTTCGCCCGTCAACGATATTACCAAAACACACCGCTGGTTATGGATACAGCGCCAGAAATCGCCTGCTGTACGCTGCATGGGGCCCTGCGTGGCCAAGTAATTGAGCTGCGTGGAAAAGCCCCCATTGGCATGGAGAAAATGCCTGATGGCCCGGTTCTGCATGTACGGCCGGACGTACGAAGCATTGATATAGTCACAGTCCTGCTGCTCCTGCTCCGTCCTCAGCCCGTCCCGGTCACTGAGCGTCACCCGCAGGTGCTCGTATAGGAAGATATCCTTGTACCTGTTCTTGTGGCCAAAATCCAACCCACTATTGATGACTGGCGTGGTGTCGATGCTTCCTTCTGGCGTCTGGAAGTGTTTCTGCGCCTTGAGCTTGAAAGCCAGGTTCAACCGGAGTTTTTCACACTCCTCCAACCGTTGGAAACTGTGCCTGATCTGGATACGGTTGGAGGCAGAGTCCCGGAGCCAGGGGGGAATGTTTTGGGCCTCGGGCGACGTCAAAGGTGCAGTCCCTGCGCCAACTTCATCCTCCAGAACCACGGAAAAGTCGAACTTCTCCTCATTATGCCGGATCTTGAACTGTGACTGGGGGAGGTTTTTGGGGAGCGAAAAGTTGGAGATGATGGGTGTCCGGATCGAGTCCTTTCCACATGCAGAAATGTCCATGGATGATGCTCTTGGCCATACAACCACAGGTTTTTGCGTGTCGCTAAGCTTGGGCGACTCCACTGCAGCTTCTTCCACCTGTAAACTGAGCGTGCTGAGATCAATAAGATCAGAAGTACCGTTGGAACAAAGCTCTCCATATAACGGCCCCATGCCTTCAAAGCCATTTTCCACAACGTACACCGGCGGAGCTGCGTCCATGTCATAGCAGGAGAAATCAACCAACTTCCTGCATATATGATACACATTGGCCGATGTGGTCAGAGTATCGTACACCACAATCGAAGGGAGACCATAGAGTCCCAGGGCTTTTCCTGCACCCACCCGGCGACCAGCCTGGACGTTCTGCATATTGTAGTGGAAGTAGTTCTGGAGCACCGTCTTCTCGTATGTAGGCAACGAGATCACACATCTGCTGAGGTTAAATGTGGCTCTTTTGAGGAGTGTGGATGGCAAGCAGATATTGATGGCGCCTGAAATGTGGTTTTTGACGTAATCGGCAAACGACCGGATATCAAGCACCAACACATCGCGGAGGCCAGTTTCACTATTGGTCAGGCTATTCTGGATGAGCAGCGCCACTTTTTCTGCGGAGACAAACGAGATGGTGGGTGAAAGCTTGGCTATGGCATCTCGATAGCTCTCTTTTTTGGCCGAAACCCGTGGAGATATGCTCCCACTGGAACCGAGGCCGTATGCAGGACCAGCCCCAGAACCCCATTCTTTTGGTTCTGGTCTCAAAAGACACGGAAGTGTATGTTGTTTTCGAAGCGTAGGAAGCGAAGGAGGAGCCCTGGGGAGGGCCGAAAGCGGCTCGGTATAGTTCCGGCCCGGTAGCTCCGGTTGTTCCTGTAGAGAGGCCACACTGGGCCTAGAAGGGTGGGAAAAAAAGGACATAGGGTCTTCTGGGGGCCTCAAGGGACCTAAACCCAACATTGGAGCCCTTGCCCGGGCCTTCGGGGAAGCACACTCCACCAAGGTTTCACTGGAAAGCGACAGAAAGTGGTCTGTGTACAGGCCCAGGCCCATGAGTGAGGCGTCAGAGCCCACAGAGCTGATGGACCCCGACGTGGGGGCCGAAACAAGTGGTTTCCGAACCACCTCTATCTCGGGAACACCTCCTCCTCCTTTTCCTAAACCTATAGATTCTGCACCTCTTCCCAAACCTACAGATTCTGCTCCTTCTCCTGGACCTACAGATTCTGCAGCCGGTGCTTCTTCGCCTTTAGCACCACATTTTAGGGTGAAGTAATCGGAATCTGAAACAGTCATGAAACCAGCATTCTCCCTTTTTGCATTTTCATTGGCAGCACCAATATCTCCGATCTTCATGCTCATATCTCCGATTTTCAGGCCCATATCTCCAATCTTCAGGCCCATATCTCCAATCTTCATGCCCACATCTCCAATTTTCATGCCCACATCTCCAATCTTCTTACCTACATCCACCGTGAGTCCACCTTTGATTCCTCGCTTGATACCCTTGGCTCCACCGTCCATTTCCTTTCCTGGCATGACATTGGCATCGGCCATGGGGTCGGCTGGAAATCTAAAGAGGGAACCTCCACTCATGGCTAAGAACCTCTAGGAAAATTGGGAGTATAAAAAATTGGAAGCGAAGTGAACAGTGAGTGGGAAAGTGAAGTGGAACGGTGAGTGGGAAACGGTGAGAAAGGAAGCGAAAGTGAAGGGGAAACGGTGAGAAATGAAGCGAAAGTGAAGGGGAAACGGTGGGAAAGAAAGTGTGGGAGGGATGACGCTTATATATGTGGGAGAAGTGGTTTTGTGTTCAGTGATCACGTGCGGCAGTGGTTTTGTGGTGCAGCGTCACGTGCCTCCCTGGATCTAGTGTATCACGGGTGTTTCACTGGTGTTTCACTGGTGTTTCACGTGTGTTTAACGAGTGTTTCAGGGTGTTTGGAAGCTCCACGTGTTCGTGTTTCAGATGCTGTTTGCCTCTGCTGTCCGGATTAAGGCCGCGGTGTGAGGAAAAAGTCACGATGTAATCAAAAGCGGAAAAAGATGCCCGTGCGTCATTTAAGCTTGCGCGCAGCCTGCCAGCCTTATACTCGTGTTATGTTGTTGGGCCTGCATAGAAGAGACCCTCCCATCGCCACCTGCTTCTGCGGAGCTCCGTGTTTGCTCGGAGATCTTTGCCCGTTGCCCGAGGCTATGCTTGTGCTGCAGTGTAGCTTACGTTTTGGAGGCGGTTATGGAGCCCGGGGCCACTGTGTTTAATGCACTGGTTACAGGGCCCTGTGCTGGTTTCATGTACTGGTTACGCGGCCCTGTGCTGGTTTCATGCATGCGTTACGCGGCCCTGGCCTCATTTCATGCACTAGTTGCGCAGCCCTGCTCCATTACCTCATCTTTGCCACTTCATGCCACCCTTTAAATCAAACAAAAAGTGGTAAATGTTGAAGTAAAAACCATTCAATTGTCTTTTTGAAAGTCATGTGTGTGTCATGTGATCTTCAAGTGTCTCTCACGTGTTTTTCCAGTGGGTTGCGGTCACGTGAAGGTCATCTGATTTTCTCGAACTCAACTCTAAAGTGTAAATGACAGTCTATTGCTATATGCACTCATTTAATAATAGTCCGTTCGCTATCTCTCCAGTCTGGTATAATTAGTCCGTGTAAAATAGTCTAGTCGAATGGACAGAAATTGGACAGACATTGGACACTAATTGGACAGAACTCGGACAGACATTGGACACTAATCGGACACTAATCGGACACTAATCGGACACTAATCGGACACTAATCGGACAGAAACTGGACAGCCAGATCTATAATTAGATACCACCCATACCCATTCTCATACCCATTCTCATTCTCATTCTCCTATACCGTCTTATAAATATACCGTCATTATACTTCTCGTCCTCAGCTCAATAACCAGTATTAGAGAATAATCAGAGATGTACCATGATCAATATGTATGATACAAGGACCAGTCAGTACCATCAGTATAGCCATATCAAGCATTCCATCTGTCAATCTGTCAACTATTGTATAAGTAATCAATCAGTAACCAATCAGATAATTAGATAAGTTGATAAGTAGATAAGTAGATAAGTAGATTAATAGATAATCAGATAATCAGGTAATCAGATGATTGTTAGATTCGTGGTTTTACGTCAGGGTTCTGTCGTGGTAGTACCAGTTCTGCTCTAGTTCTACTACTAATACTACTACTACTACTAATTACTGTAACATGATTAGTCCAGTATACTACACTAATAATACTACTACACTAATAATACTACTACACTAATAATACTACTACACTAATAATACTACTACACTAATAATACTA
>NKZO01001458.1:0-34794 GCA_002370185.1 Metschnikowia sp. 01-655c1
CCCAAGTCGCTCATTTGAGAGAGTTATTGCAGTCCAACTATATAACGGTTCCTGTATACCAATTGGTATATGCTAACGTTCAACAGAAATACCTAATAACTGTGTTTGTATTCTTATTAATATTTAGTTTATTTGTATTCTTTTCACCTAATACATGATTAGAAGATATAATATCATACCTAAATATAAAAAATACTGTAACATAATAATACATGTCAGATCCGCCATGGGTAGTGATCTGCCTATGGAGGTATTATGAAGTCTCTCTGCCCGATACTAACCAGGGCCAGGATGTATTATGGCAAGGATGTAATACGGCCAGGATGTATTATGGCTTATCTTCAATTGTTATATAAATCGCACGGATTCCTCTTTCTGAGGAATCATCAACGAACAAAATAGATAACTTAGTACAGTGTCTCTCAAAACTATTCAAATCAGCGCGACAAAACGATCCAAACCACACTAGCAAAATTAAACAAACCAATAATTCAAAAAGTTTCGGACCCTTCCCACAGTCTTTCAAACCAAATGGCGTAATGTTTTATACCAACTTTCATTAGGATTCAATGTTCTGAAATGCTAAATCTGGAGGATTGCCTCATATGTACTACATTTGCGAGTCTTGCAGTACCAATCAAGGGTCAAAACGGACGGAACTGAACTGGAAGGGGTACGAAACTTGGTTTACTTAATTTTGCTAGTGTGGTTTGAATCGTTTTGCCGAGGTGGTTTGAACCATTCTGTCTTCTTGGTTCGAAAGGTTTTGCCGTTTGAATAGTCTTGAAAAACACTTTACATAACGTTCAATAAGAATCTAACAATACAGACCAAGATGGAATTGAAAAGTAATGATATGAACCTTTATATTTTCTATTTTTGAGTTTTTTAGTTTTTTAGTTTTTATTTTCTGATTTTTCTGATTTTCGTAATTCCTCAGAAATACTTAATTCATGACTGAATATCTTAGCTTGTGCAGTGATACACATGTGGACTTGAACAAGGTAAGGTCAGAGGCATAAGTTAAATAGGTTTCATTTTTTAAGGAAAGTAGAATTAAAGAGAAGAATTATAGAGAAGAATTATAGAGAAGAATTAAAGAGAAGAATTATAGAGAAGAATTAGAGGTGTAGTTGGAATACAAGGGATGTGGAATTTATAGTCAGCACACCAGTCACTTTAGTCTAGACCAAATACAGCCCAATACAGCCAATCAAAACTGAGTCTGGCCGGAATTGGAGTCTTGCCACGTCACAACAGCACTTGTTCTTATGTTAGACATGGAACCTACTCGACTGAGTACAGGATAGGAGGCAGCAGCGAGCATCCTGAAGAACAATCCCTCCTTTTATAAAGTCTCTACAGATAACCCCACTTTTATATTTAGTTATCCCTGACAGCGGTAAATATAAAAGGGGGCAAGAGCCCAGTTAAGAAAGGGCAGAACTCCACTTACTTAAGATTAGCTTTACTAAAAGAGAATACAAGAACCTCCTATAATTATCTGTTAGATCCACTATAGGTAGGACATTACCTATAGAGATCATTATGAAGCCTACGATGTCCGATCTCAACGTTGGCCACGGCAAAACGCCGTATCACGGCGCTCGGCCGTCTCGGCACTTCGGGCATCGGTGGTTCTTTTGGAATATTCTGGAACAAGTCTTACCTTTGTTCTAGTGGAGAGTTTTTCGGGTAAAACGTTTCTCTCAAAGTTATATAAGCCACTTCGGTTCCTCTCTTGAGGAACCATCAACGAGCAAAGTATTAGTAAGGCATAAATGTATTAAAGAACATAACATTATCCAAGTAATAAATATTATCCTATTAACTGTCTGGGTGAGTTCCTACCATTAGTAGCCCGACAGAATACTCCAGAACACCGTTAGGTTATCGTTCCTGGCAAGATGCCTTTATATTTATATTAATAAGCACGTTAGAAGCTTAATCGCTTGAATACAGGTTATAGCCTTAGTTTGCATAATAATTCTAACATCTTCTTGTCATATGCATGCTGCTTCATTCGCTAGCTCTTCCAATAAGAGGTGTACTGAATAGTGTACTCTATATTCTTTAGTTTAGTCTGACATATATTCTTTAGTTTAGTCTGGCATATATTCTTTAGTTTAGTCTGGCATATATTCTTTAGTTTAGTCTGACACTATGTAATTGATATGTTTTTTAATACATTTATGCCTTACTAAAACTATGTTTGTTGATGGCTCCTCAAATGTTAGAGTTCGTCTGGGAGTTCTGTTCTCTTAAAGAGGTTGGGTTTGCAGCCGGCTTCTGGAGTCAAACCTGAAACTTGGATTTAGGCTAAACTGTTGATAGAGCTGGGGTGGGCCATTGGTATGCTCATTAATGGATGTAACTGAATTTGCCACTCGACACACTTGTGTGGCGAGGGGTGTTGGCACAATACTGAGATTGAAAAGTGTATCATGTTTCACGACTGGTGCACTGGCTCCGTGACACTGAGTCCCGAGTACTGAGTCCGTAACACTGGGTCGTGAGTCCTGAGTCCTGAGTCCTTAACACCGCACACCACACACCGCACTAGGTGAGAACAAGTGAGAACAAGTGAGAACAAGTGAGAACAAGTGAGAACCAAGAACCAAGAATCAATCACCAAAACATCTCGTACTGATATTCACACCCACACCCCTCCAGACAAAACACTCCTCATAAAGCGTTTACTTATCTTGATGACACAATGACATCCATATCCTATAGTAAAAGAGGATCTCTGGATCTTGAACCATGGTTAGTCTGTGGAACTCCTAATTGACCTCACTTTCACTTTTAGCTGATGTGAAGTTACGTCTCATGTGTGCACTAACTGAGGACTGTGAGGATTAAAAGTGCACTAAAATGAGAACTGGGAGGACTAGGTGAGCACCAAAAATGAGTACCAAAAATGAGCACTAAGTGAGCACCAAAAATGAGCACTAAGTGAGCACCAAAAATGAGCACTAAGTGAGCACCAAAAATGAGCACTAAGTGAGCACCAAAAATGAATACTAAGTGAGCACTGAGCAACCGCACTAACTGAGGAGTGCACCACTCACCACACTAACAGTGAGCCCCCACTAACACTCACCACTCACTAACACTGAGCACCACTCACCATTTTACCAACTCCTCCAACTAAGAACACCACCACCAAAATACTCCTCACAACACCAACCAATCAATTGATCCAACCATCTGATTGTATTAATTGTTGATTTTTTTGATTGTTCTTAATTGCATTGGCTGATTGTTCTTAATTGCATTGGCAGTTGTTCTTCATTGCATTGGCAGATTGTTCTTCATTGCATTGGCAGATTGTGCTAGTCAATTGATTTCTGGCTTAGTATGAGTGACGCGGTTTCGGTGGCGTTTGTTTGTCTTGGAAACATGTATGTAAATGATGATTGAGAGTCAGTGTGACTTGAAAGTGTCAGTGTGGCCTTGAGTCTTTGAGGCCTTGAGTTCTTGAGGTTAGTACTAACTGCAGTTGCCGGTCGCCCATGGCGGAGGCCGTGTTCCGACAGAAGGTCAAGGATTTGGGATACAGCGACCGCATCAAGGAGATCGATTCGTTTGGCACGTCCGGCTGGCATATTGGCGAGAGCCCCGATTCTCGTTCCGCCAGTACGTGTAAGAAGCACGGGGTGCCGGTCAACCACGCTGCACAGCAGATCTCCTCTAAGGACTTTGAGCGCTTTGACTATGTCATTGGTATGGACGAAGCCAACAAGAGCAACTTGCTCCACATGCGGCCCCGCAACTGTAAGGCTGTGGTGAAGATGTTTGGCGAGTGGAGAACCGATCCTCAGTACTCCGTGGTAGTGGAGGACCCGTACTATGGCGGACGGGATGGCTTTGAGACGAACTTCAGGCAAATCTCCCATTTCTGCGAGGAGTTCTTGAAACAGGAGCTTGGAAACTAGCTCTTCTGATTTCCACCGTGGTCTTCCGTAGAAGTTGATTGGAGTCATTGAGGTTATGTTAACCACTGATTAATTTGGTGGATTTCAAGAACTCTATTCAAGGTTATGCAGTCTATACCAGCACTTTGATATTGATGTACTAGTCAGTGGTCAGTACCAATCAAACCTGGTCAAGTAGACAGTACTAATCAATTGATCACTTCTAGTCAGTACCAGTCAGTAGTAGTAGTCAGAACTAGTAAAAAATAATCAACTAGTCAGAAGGAGTGAGTAGCAGTCAGCACTAAATATCTATAGTCAGTAGTTAGGACTAATCAGTATAAGTCAACTGCAGTAGTAGTCAGTAGTCAGTAGTAGGTAGTCGTCAGTACCAGTCAACTAGTCAGTAGTCAGCACTAGCAATTATTAGTCAGTAGTGGTCAACCAGTCGGTAGTCAATTAGCCGG
Organism: Metschnikowia sp. 01-655c1; assembly: GCA_002370185.1. Taxonomy (NCBI): domain Eukaryota; kingdom Fungi; phylum Ascomycota; class Pichiomycetes; order Serinales; family Metschnikowiaceae; genus Metschnikowia; species Metschnikowia sp. 01-655c1. Next base: position 4,385 of record NKZO01001458.1, read on the forward strand.
TAGTCAATTAGTCGGTAGTCAATACTAGTCATAGCCAGTAGTAGCCAGTAGTAATCAGTCAGTAGTAGTCGTAGTCAGCACCAGTCAATTAGTCCGTAGAGCATGGAAATGCTATGTTGAATTAGACAGTCAGATTCCGAAGTCCGTACCAGTTCCGATACGGTCGAATGTCGAGCGAGGCAGGCATTAAACCCAAGGGTCAACTATCACCTCATAGAGCCCGACCGACCATCAGACCCAATTTTTATCCTGAAGTTGCGGATCTCTCACTGCTTGTTTCATCAACCAGAGGCCTTAACTGCTAGTTCCATCAACTAGAGGCCTTAATTGCTCTAACAATTAGAGAATGTTAACCTTGGACACCTGCTGGGGATATGAGAACGACTTGGAATGGATAGATATGTGAGTCTAAGGACAGTCACAAGTGCATTGGGTCACAAACGAGTCGTGACTATTCCATTCCCAAACCCCCTCTGTGGTTAATTCATTTCCAAGGTTATTCAGTAGTCAGTATTCAGTAGTCAGTACCAGCCAAAACAACCATTCAAGTAGTCAGTCGGCAGTGCCAGCAAATACTAGCCAATTAGTCAAAACAACTAGTCAGTACCAGTCAATTAGTCAACTAGTCAACTGTTCACTACTATTTAACTGGTTACTACTTGTCAGTGGTCAGTAGTCAGTGGTCAGTGGTCAGTAGTCAGTAGTCAGTAGTGAGTCTCTGTAGTCCATGCTAGCTTGTCTCATAGTTTCAGTAATTGCTCATGGAAGCTCATGTCAGAAGCTCATAGCTCATTGTAGTTCATGGTAGTTTTTTAATCGGGATTCCCTGGTATTAGCACTTGCTTCTTTCTGTCAGATCCGCTATGGACAGGCCACTACCCATGGGTATGAAACCTTCGCCGTCTGATCTAACAATAGCCATTCCATAACGTCATCTCCTCAGTAACCATGGTAGAAAGCACCAGGTTGGAATGTGATAAACCCGGGGTACCAGATGGAATGTGAGGGTTTTTCCAGAAAACATCTACCAACAACGGGCACGATACGCTAACTCCACTGCCAACTACTTGAGTAGCTCAATTTCCTCGTTTTTTCCGGAATCATCAACCCACAAAAGTAACTTAGTACATGAACGTTTCACAAGAGTCTAAAACTTTCATGTTATATTCCATCATAACACTCGGTCTCTTAAGAGAACTTCATAGGACTCTGATAGTATTTTGCGTATTTGTTGAGATGTGACTGATTACCCTCAAATTCGAGTCTTACACCATTGGCAACGGTAAGTTCAAATTCAAGACAAGCTCAAAATTCAGAACAAGCTCAACATTAAAGACAAGGAGGGGGCAAAGATTGATCTTTGCGGGTAAACAATTGGAGCAGAAGCTTTTCTGACCATAAAATTCGAAACAATCCAGCGTCCGCTTGGTGTTTAGATTGAAAGGGTTTTCAAAATTGTCGCAAGAATTTCACCGGTAACATCATCTTCTACCACTTCTACACTACTAATATGTAGATGTAGTGTAGGATGTGGAATGGATCCAGAAACCAGAAACAGAGGACAAGCCTCAAGTCCAAGCTTATGAGAGTTTCGTGGTGTTGTTATGATGATTCTATGGCATTCCTCATAGGATTTGATTTGGTGCAGTTTCCTGTACTTTCAAAGTTCCATGGTAATCTTTGGTAGTTTCAAGATTTCATAGTATTCTTCTGGTACCAAGCTTCCCCTAACTTTTGCAAAAAAAACCATCGGGCACTCAGAAGAAACATCATGTTTTCTATCTTTGTTAGTGTTTGAGATAAGCTGCTTAGCTTCTTCCTTCATGGCTTCATAAACGTTGCAATACTCATCTCTTACCATGAATTTTTCAAGGCTCAAGGCCTAAGCCTCATGGAAGTTCATAGAAGTTCATGGTGATTGCATAGTACTTCATGCACATAGTAGTTTGTAATATTGTCCTGGTTTCTTCTGATTATATGACAGTTTTTTAGCTTTTCTGAACAGCTCGATGTCTCATAATAAGTGATTCTTAGGCACATGTCTGGATGGTTTCATGTGTTGTCATGTCCCAGGATAAGCAAATCCCGATATCATGGTATTTCATGGTAATTTCATGTGCATGGTAGATTCAGGTATTTCCTAGTACTTTCAGGTATTTCCATGGTACTTTCATAGTGGGTACATGTCTCATGATAGTTATAGTAGGTAATGTCTCATACACCATGTCTCCCAGTGATCATAGTTCATAATTGTTTCATAATTGTTTCACTGCGGTTTCATAGTTGTTCCATAGTACTTTCACAGTATTTTCATAGTTGTTCCATAGTATTTTCACAGTAGTTTCAAAGTAGTTTCACAGTAGTTTCACAGTAATATCATAGTTGTTTCATGGCTTTTCATAGATAATTCATAGTAGCTCCATAGTTCCATAGTTACACAGTTTCATTGTTTCATTGCTTCACAATTGTTTCACAGTAGTTCTATCCATGGCTCCATAACTTCATGGTTTCATCTCTTAATAGTAATGGCAGTCATTGTGTACAAGACTCCACGAACAATCGACACCAGGTGTTATCCAATGTACACGTAACATACTCAATGGCCTATCACAACATTATCCCAGATGTGGCTGTAAAAAACTAAGCTTTACCACATTCTCACTTGCGGATACATGCACCTATTTATACTAAGGATACAGCACAAAAACACAAAAACACAAATGCACAATACACAATGCACATATGTACACAAAAGCACTCCCCGCATCTACAAACAGAAAGTATAAATAGCAGAGGGTATTCCCTGATTTCTTGAAATCTGAAATCAGCCTCTACTCCAAAACTTGCTATCAACCCACTACTAAAGCTAGAATCTACCAAATTGTTCATCACCCTAGAAACACTCCTGGAACACACCAGACCACCAGACCACCAGACCTGCACTACTCTTGAAACAGACTTGAAACAACCTGAAACACTCTTGAAACACTTTTAAAACAGATCAGATTCAACCTGAAACACCCTTGAAACACTTTTAAAACAGATCAGATACAACCTCAAACGGTCTTGAAACATATCTAAAACAGACCTGAAACACCTGAAACACCTGAAACATCAACTTCAACCCCATATTTCTCTCGTGGCTTCCTTACCTCGCCAAACGTGCGCGCACCAATAAATTCTCACTACAACTACTCCAACACCCACACACTCACCCCAACAGCAGTTTTACAGCCACTACAGCCACAGCCAAAGCTACACCCCCAAAGCACCCCATCCCATTTCAGCCCCACCAATGAGTTCCCGAAAACTACAACAGGAGTTCGACAAGCTCCAGAAAAAAGTCACCGAAGGTTTACAGCAGTTCGACGAAATCCACGACAAAATCGCCGCCACCGACAATCCCAGTCTAAAAGACAAATTGGAGGGCGATCTCCGTAAAGAAATCAAGAAATTGCAGCGGTCGCGTGACCAGGTCAAGCAATGGTCTGGAGACCTGAGCAATAAGCTCGACCGGGCGGCGTTGCAAGAAAGCAGGAGTCGGATTGAAAACGCCATGGAGCGGTTCAAGGAGGTGGAGAAGATTTCCAAGTTGAAACAATTCTCCAACGAGGGCTTGGAATTGCAGACCAAGTTGGGAGCGCGTGGGTTGGACGAGGCCAAGAAGAACGAGGCCCTGCGCTACATCACCGAGGCGTTGGAGGACTTGAACCACCAATCGGAGCTTTTGGTGGCTGAGAGTGCCCAGCTTCTGCATAAGAAGAAGTCGCCGGCCACGCAGGCGGTGATGGATGACTTGGCCATGAAGATCGAGAGGAACAATGGTCACGTGGCCAAGTTGGAGTTGATTCTCCGGAACCTTGACAACGACCAATTGGCTCCGGAACGCATTGACGATATCAAGGATGATTTGGACTATTACCTCGAGAACAACCAGCTGCCGGATTTCGTGGAGTACGACGATTTCTACGATACTTTGGAGTTGGACGAGTCGTTGGAGGTGGTGACTTTTCCTGAGGAGCATCCAATTGATGGACCAAAGAAGGAAAAGACTGAAAAGATTGAAAAGAATGAGAAGACTGAAAAGGCTGAAAAGAATGATAAAGTTGAGAAGCCAGAGAAGAGTGAAAGAAATGATAGAAATGATAAGAGTGAAAAGGGCGAAAAGACTGACAAGACTGACAAGACTGACAAGACTGAAAAGACTGAAAAGACTGAAAAGACTGAAAAAGGTGATAAGGAGGGACGGAAAATTGCTTCGCTTAATGCCACGCCTCCTCCTCCCAATTCATGGACTAGTTCCCTGCTCCATGCATCAAGAGGTCACTCTGCACCTTCTGGAACTAATTCTGCTTCGGGACCAGGAGTGGTTCCTGCTACTGCTCCTTCGAGAGCACCACCTCCGGGCTTGAATCCTCATTCCAAGCCAGGAACTCCAGCAACTCAGGGGACTCCAACAACTCCGGTATCTCAGGGACCAAATACAGGGCTTCGAACCGGCAAACCCACCGTGGCAGAGGAGCTCAAAAAGAAGGCCATTGCGCAAGCGTCCAACGACATGGACAAGACCCAGAACCAAAACCAAGCCCCTAATAACACAGCCCAAACGCAAAGTGTTTCCCACACATCCGAAGCACACCCCACATCTCCCTCGGTCAAGCTTCTTGGCAAGAACCACTCCAGCTCGAGTCTCCGGAACCCCAGCCTGGTTTCGCCTGATTTGGGTCCCGAACGCAAGGGCCCCCCTACCGGAGCCGCAGCTCTTGCACACAACAGGTTGAACAACCCCCTCCCATTTTCGGAAATTGCTCAGCAGCTCGAGGCGTCTCTCCTCAACTGCCCCGACTCGTTCGACCTGGAAAAGCCTCGCCAATACAACCCCACCAACGTCCACCCATCCTCCGTGGACTACCCACAGGAACCAATGTACGAGTTGAACTCCATGGCCATCATGAGGAAGTTCGATACCGACACGTTGTTCTTTTGCTTCTACTACAACGAGGGCGTGGACAACTTGGCCAAGTACAACGCGGCCAAAGAGCTCAGCCGCAGGGGCTGGGTGTTCAACGTGGACACCAAGCAGTGGTTCTCTAAGGAGGAGAAGGTGAAGAGACACTCGGTGTTCAACCTTGAGAACAATGCAGACGACGCCGAAAAGGGAAGCTACAAGTACTTTGACTACGAAAGCAGTTGGTTGGTCCGGAGAAAGGATAACTTTGAGTTCAAGCCGGAGTTGAAGCGGACGTTCTAGGAAATAGGACACTAATGAGATACGATCTTAGGTAGGAACATGGCACGTGACATGGCACGTGAATCATGGCATGTGACCGTGGTACTGATATACACGTGATCGTAGAAATGGCACGTGACCGTAATACTAATATGAACGTGACTTACACGTGACCAAAGGATAATAGGTGAGTCACGGTGGCTTTGATGGTGTGACTCGGAACATTGTCTGGTGATACCGGGAGTGCATATACGCGTTTCATTTAAAGTGGGAGTGCATACGTCCAACTGTATATGCAGTCTCTGACGATAAGGCGGCAGCACGCGCGGGCCAGATGCCCTCTATGTACAGGTATAGAACATCCCCATGGTCCGAAGTAACGGCCAAAAGCATTGGAATTGACAGTGCAAAGTGGATGGAATGGCTTATACTGCAGATAAGGCCCATGGAAACGTTTCACTCGAGTTTCAGACCTGCACGTAGTGCCAGCTTTGCATGGCCCACCGCCCCCAGAAGGTCACGTGGACCCCGGTGCATCCTGCAGGCACCACACACCGCGCCTTTTCCCCGTCGATCTTAGCCGACTTGTCAGCTTGCCAAGCCTGCATTCTTTCGTTATTATCCCCAATATATACCTGACATTTTTTGTTTCACCCGAGTTTCAGCTTTGTTTCAGCCTTGTTTCAGATTTGTTTGTGTTTGTTTCAGCTTTGTTTGTGTTTGTTACGCTTGAGCCCCACATTTTGCCATCGCTGGACTCAGCCCTCTTTCGTTAAACAGATCACAGATCGCCATATTCGATCGCCTCCTAAAGTCCAAACACTTTGCGTTCGTTTTTGGTTTTGAATTTGTTCAGGTTTTTGAAGTTTGTTTCAGGTGGTTTCCGAACAGTTTCAGAACAGTTTCAAGTCGTTTCACTCTTGTTTCACTCTTGTTTCATCGTTTCACTCCTGTTTCAAGTTAGTTTCAAGTCGTTTCACTCCTGTTTCAGGTCGTTTCATCTTAGTTTCAGGTCGTTTCATCTTGTTTCAGATCAATGAACTTTGAAGCCTCCGTGCTACGACCCCGGGCCGATGCCACGACATCCAGCCTGCTCCCCACCCGATCCGATGGGTGTGTGATTTGCCCCAGCACCATGGCGTCGTGTCCCAAATGTCCGTCTGGGCAAGAGTGCATTCTCCGCGCCCGGACTTGTTCCACGTGCCCCGAATATGTGTGTATAGATAGCACCACGGGGCTGTCGTCGAGTACTCCTGTTGGAGGAATCGTGGGTGGCGTGGTGGGTGGCGTGGCGGTGATTTTGGTGGTGCTCGGGCTCTACTACGCCCTCGTGTACCGCAAGAAAAAGGCGCTTACCAACGAAATCGACTTGGACGACGAGAGTTACTTTGGCAGCGCCAGCGTGGGTAACCACGGTTTTGAAGATGATCTGGCTTCCGCTGAAAAAGAACGTCCTCGCGCCCTGAGGCAGCAGCTGTCCCAATCGTTGGGGAAACAGGCTCAAATCTCGTCCTATGATTCGTTCATGCGGCCTCCTGGGTACCATAAACGGGGCAATCGGGTAAAGGCCAAGGGCGGGGCTCTTGGGGCCGGTGCAGGAGTAGCCGGAAATGGAGTAGGTGGAAATGCAGGAGGTGGAAATGGGGCAGGCCTTGGAGGTCTTGGTGCACCTGGAGGAATAGGTGCTGGGTACACGGATAAACGACGTTTTTCCATGGAGACCACGGCGTCCACCACCAATGCGCTGAATATCCTCCCCATAGCGTATATTCCCGGAGTGACGATCCGGGCCACGCGGAACAATACCGGGTCCATTTACCTGACGGAAGACTCCGTTTTTTCCGATTTAACTGGCATAGATAATGCTCTGATAGTGCACCAGCAAAGCGCAGGGCCTCAGTTGAGAAGTACCATGACTGCAATCAAGGCACAACCCCGGTTGGTGAATGTGGGTAAGATCGACGAGGATGAAGAGGAGGACGAGGAGGATGATGATGTTTCCCAGTCCCACAATACGTCTACTGGGTCTGCATGGAACCAATCGTCCAGTACAGCGTGGAACCAGGACAATGCCAAGACGGAAACACGGGAGGCCGAGACCACGTTTGAAACCAATACGCTCGAGTCTAATGCGTACGAGTCCAATGGGCAGGAGTCCAACTTCGAGTCCACGGATGTGTTTGAGTCAGCCGAGGCTTTGGCGGATTCCGATTCCGATGTGGACTCCGATATAGGCGAGATCCACCGCGCCACGTCCACGAGACGGGAACGGGAGATGCGGACCGAGACCGAGAGCGTGGATGCGCCTGACGACGAGTCCATTGGCTCGTTTACCCTCGACATTGGGAGGTAGGTGAAGTCCTAGGTCTGACAAAGCAACCACTGGTGTTGACCGGACCAGAAGTGGACTGGACAAGAAGTGGACTGGACTAGAAGTGGGCTGGAACAGAAGACTGGTATTGACAAACATCTACTTCTTCTGATAGGGTATTTACTCACTGGTCCAACTGGTACCTGGTCTAATTGGTACCGGACTGCTCCTGTTAGCGGATAGACAATGGGATCTAGCGATTCCTCATCATTGGTACTGATGTCTCATCATTTGACTGGACCTTACTGGTACTGTTGGTGGATAGACAATGGGGTCTTGTGATAGTACTACTAGTGATTGTTCATTGGCACTGGTAGTCACACAATAGGATCGATTGATTCTTCGTGATACTGGTACTTATCACTTCTGGTCTGGTCATTGGGCGGATCCGGGAATGAGATCCACTGATTTCAGGTCACAACGATTCCCTTGGTTCCCGTCTCATTGGTGATAGTACCATTGCTTTACTGTCTCATTGGTACAGGACTCGTTGGATTCACTTGGTCGGCCACCACCGGATCTGATCCCTGATTACGGGTACTCTGGTGCCGGTTCCCACTGGTCCTGGTGCTTAAATTGCTGATAGGATCCACTGGTCCTATGACTAATTGGCTGTTACTATTATTCAGTGGTACTAATATTCAGTGGTACTAATATTCAGTGGTACTAGTATTAAGTGGAAGAGACACCAGGATCAAGATTTGATTCTGCTTCTGATTTGATTTGATTCTGATTAAATCAGGATTGGATGCTACTTCTGATTGGATTCTGATTGAATTCTGATTGGATTCTAATTCTAATCTAATTCTAATCTAATTCTGATTGGATTCTGACTCTGATTGGATTCTAATTCTGATCTAATTCTGATCCAATTCTAATCTAATTCTGATCTAATTCTGATCTAATTCTGATTGGATTCTGATTGGATTCTGATTGGATTCTAATTCTGATCTAATTCTGATTGGATTCTCATTCTGATTGGATTCTAACTCTGATTGGATTCTCATTCTGATTGGATTCTAATTCTGGACTTCAGAAGTCCATGGACATTGGCATTAGTGCCGTACTCGCTGACAAGCACGACATTCTGCATAACGCATAGATAGATTTATTAGTTCATCGAACACTAGCAATAGGAGAAACAATAGTATGGACATCCACCCAGTCTTTGGAAAAACCCTTAACATATCATAATTTATAACTCTTAATTTATAAAGATAGAATCATCTTGTTTGTGGACTGTATATAGTAGCCGAGTTAAATTGAAATCCTCTATTTAACTATATCCTTGATGGTTTCTCCGGAAGATAGGCCGTACTTGAATATTCTGCAGGAAAACAGACGAAGGGGTGTGTAGCATCGTTCCCTACTAACTGAGCACGTGAGCTCTATCTCCTATATATTCCACCCATCTGGGATCTAACATGTGGTATACTAGTATACTATGCAGTGGACTAGTGGCTATAGTACTATTACAGTGGTAGTAGAAAGTGTTACATATGTGAAGGTCTTTGATGGCCGTCGTTAGGATCAGACGGCCTATATAATAAAACCTCTATGGGTAGTGCCCTGCTTATAGTGGATCGAACAATATACCTCCTCTAAGTATGTTAGTGTATACTCAGTCTAGCATAAAGCATAGTGCTGATAAAGTCTATGTTTTCTAGACGATAGTATATTATAGGGAAGTGTATATAGAACAAAGTGTAGTATAGTGTTATGTTCTTTAATACATTTATGCCTTACTAATACTTTGCTCGTTGATGGTTCCTCAAGAGAGGAACCGGAGTGGCTTATATAACTTTGAGAGAAAGGTGTTACCCGAAAAACTCACCACTAGAACAATGGTAAGGATTGTTCTAGAATATTCCAAAGGGACTGGCACGGCGTTTGGAATGGCCATTGTTACGATCGGACAGAGTAGGCTTCATGAATCCTCTATAGGCAGGGCCCTGATTATCGTGGATCTAACATATAGAGTAGTGTAGTATAGTGTAGTATAGAGTGTAGTATAGAGTGAAGTATAGAGTGTAGTGTAGTATAGAGTGTAGTGTAGTATAGTGTAGTGTAGTATAGAGTAGTGTAGTATAGTGTAGTGTAATATAGTGTAGTATAGTGTAGTATAGAGTGTAGTATAGAGTGTAGTGTAATATAGTGTAGTATAGTATAGTGTAGTACGGTGTTTTTCAAAACTATTCAAATCAGCGCAACAAAATGTTTCGTACGCCTTCGCACAGTCTTTCGAACCAAATGGTGTAATGTTTCACACCAACTTTCATTCGAATTTTCATTAGAATTCAATATTCTGAAATGTTAAATCTGGAGGATTGCCTCATATGTACTACCTTTGGGAGTCTTGCAATATCAAACAAGGGCTAGAACGGACGGAACTGAACTGAAAGAGGTACGAGACTTGGTTTGTTTAATTGTGCTATTGTGCTTTGAATAGTTTTGCTGCGCTCGTTTGAATAGTTTTGAAAAACACTGTATAGAGTGTAGTGTAGTATAGTATATTATAGGGAAGTGTATATAGAACAAGGTGTAGTATAGAGTAGTGTAGTATAGAGTGTACAGTGTCTCTCAAAACCATTCAAATCAGTGCGACAAAATGTTTCAAACCACACTAGCAAAATTAAACAAACCAATAATTCAAAAAGTTTCGTACCCCTTCCAGTTCAGTTTCGTACCCCTTCCCACAGTCTTTCAAACCAAATGGAGTAATATTTTTACACCACCTTTCATTAGAATTCAATATTCTGAAATCTTAAACCTGGAGAATTGCCTCATATGTTCTACATTTGGGAGACATTTGGGAGTCTGCAGTTTCAATCAAGGGCTACCCCGGAATTGGCTCTGGCGAGAACCCAAAACACCCGTACACCCGGCTACCCCAGCAGAAAAAGGCCCAACGCAAAACACCTTTTTTTCATCGTAAGAGAAGAAGAGTGAGTTTGGTGGAATCCTGGAATTCCGGACATCACTCTGGTAATTTTGTAGTTAAAAAGGTTTTCGTGGTGGGTTTTTGGAGGTGCTGTAGCTGGGCATTTCCGGCCGCGGTCCTCAATTCCGGTCAATCATACCATAACAGTGCTCATAATCATAAATCATATAAGAATGTCAAAAAACAGTATGAGATTCTGTCCAATATTACAGTGTTTTTCAAAAGTATTCAAATCAGCACGGCAAAATGTTTCAAACCACACTAGCAAAATTAAACAAACCAATGATTCAAAAAGTTTCGTACCCCTTCACACAATCTTTCAAAACAAAATGGTTTTCATCGAAATTCTTTAAACTATTTCCCGTAAATTCATACGAAAAATCGAAATACAGTGTTTTTCAAAACTATTCATACTACACTAGCAAAACTAAACAAACCAATAATTCAAAAAGATTCATAAGTTGTTGTATACAGGATGACAAGGAAACAAGGTTCAGTTCTGTCCATTTTGACCCTTGATTATAAATGTAGTACATGAGGTAATTCCCCAGACTTGAGATTTCAGATTATTGAATTCTCATGAAAGTTGTTACGATTAAATGACTGTGTGAAGGGATACGAACCATTCTGTCTTCTTGGTTTGAATAGTTTTGAAAAACACTGTATGTGGGACAAAAGTTTCGAATCACACTAGCACAATTGAACAAAGGGTCACTGTACACTCGGTCGTATCTAGTAGTGTATCTTTTAAGCAATGGATATTTCACCTGTTCTGTTGTGGAGCATCCGTTTTTACCATCCTATGGGTGTACGGGTTTACCAGATTAAGACTTTACTTGTATATTTGGTCAATTTATGGTAGGGTGGTTTTGATATTAGTGGAAAGAAGCACGAGACCGGAACTCAATGGTGGTCACGTGACCATAAAGATCACGGCACCTTTAAAAGGCCACCACCAAACCTTTTCAGCTACAAAAATATGCATTGAGAAGTCCGGAATTCCAGGATTCTACCACACCCAGTCTTCTCTCCGTACCATGAAAAAACGGTTGCCTGCGTTGGGCCTTTTTCTGCTGAGGTAGCCGGGTGTACGGGTGTTTTGGCCTCTCGCTAGAGCCAATTCCGGGGGTTGCACCCAATCAATGTTCCGTCCGTTCTAGCCCTTGATTGGACTCCCCAATATAGAACATATGAGGCAAACCTCCAGATGTAAGATTTCAGAATATTGAATTCTAATGAAAATTGATGTGAAACATTACCCCATTTGGTTTAAAACACTGTAGGAAGGGTACGAAACTTTTTGAGCCATTGGTTTGTTTGATTTTGCTAGTGTGGTTTGAATCGTTTTGCCACGCTGGTTTGAATAGTTTTGAAAAACACTGTAATATTGGACAGAATCTCATACTGTTTTCTGACATACTTATATGATTTATGATTATGAGCACTGTTATGGTATGATTGACCGGAATTGAGGACCGCGGCCGGAAATGCCCAGCTACAGCAACTCCAAAAACCCACCACGAAAACCTTTTCAGCTAAAAAAATATGCATTGTAAAGTCCGGAATTACAGAATTACAACCATCCTATTTTCACAAAACATAAGCGAAAAAAAAGGCGTTTGCGTTGGGCCTTTTTCTGCTGAGGTAGGCGGGTGTACGGGTGTTTTGCTTTCTCACCAGAGCCAATTTCGGGGTAGCCCTTGATTGAAACTGCAGACTCCCAAATGTAGTACATCTGAGGCACCTCCAGATTTAAGATTTCAGAATATTGAATTCTAATGAAAGTTGGTGTGAAACAAACTTCTTTTAGAGAGAGCACAATGTCTCTCGTCGTAGGCCCGGAAATGCCTCTATCGGTAGTGTCACTCCATGGAGGCTTTAACAATTTCTATAATTACAATACACTATACTATACTCTACACTATACACTATACTATACACTACACTATACACTATACTATACACTATACTATACACTATACTATAAACTCTTCTATACACTATACTATACACTATACTATACACTATACTATACACTCTTCTATACACTCTTCTATACACTACACTATACACTATACTATACACTATACTATAAACTCTTCTATACACTATACTATACACTCTTCTATACACTACACTGTCAGATCCACCATAGGTAGATCACTACCTATGGAGGTATTATGAAGTCTCTGCCCGATACTAACAAGGGCCAGGATGTAATACGGCTTTTGCTATGGCCATCATCGTACTTCCGTACCATGATGGCTTCACCACTTGACTACTCTTCTCTACCCTCTGCTTTACTACTATGTAATAAAGCACTACAATACGTCAATTCTGGGCTATAGTGAACCATACTACGCTTTTGCTTCCAATTTAAAGACTGTTCAATGTCATAGCTGCGATTTGAACGAGAGATAGGAAGACAATGTTGTACTTTGATATTTTCTAAGCCCATAATGTATGCTACTATTCTGTATTAGGACATCCGTGAAGTTTCGATTACTCGTGATGCCTCTCAACCTTGAGCGGAATCCCTCCTATAGAAACCTTTTCACCTTGGACTCCTCTCTCCTGCATCTGGCTTGTTAATCCATTGTCTTAAGTCGAACCTGACCTGACCTGACAACCAAGGCCCAGATATAATACTAGTTTGCAATTCTTGCTTTCTATACTACTGGTAACACATTACCTGCATACAAGAGTCAGCACATCTCACATGTTCAACATGTTCAACACTCTATAATACAGTGTTTTTCAAAAGTATTCAAATCAGCGCGGCAATATGTTCAAACAACACTAGCAAAATTGAACAATCCAAGAATTCGAAAATTTACTGTTTTTAATATTTGATAAAGACTTCACATAAACAGTTTATTTCAAATCCTTGATCCTTAGCAATATTTGAGTCATAAGTACAAAAGTTTTTAAATTATCGGTTTGTTTTAATTTTGCTAGTGTGGTTTGAAACAATTGCCGCGCTGGTTTGGATAGTTTCGAAAAAACAGTGTAAACAGTTTATTTCAAATCCTTTATCCTTAAGAATTTTTATGTCGTAAATCCGAACCTTTTTTGTAAGGACTCAACAGTAGCAGGACCTGTTAGTCTTATATGTCGAACGTATTCCCTACGTCCTATAGTTTATCATGGTATGTATTGAACCTAGAATAGTCGAGGAACTCCCTGTTGTTAGGAGGGAGGAAAACCTCGCTGTTATATACACTGGTTGTATGCAACCCTGCATATAGCTGAAACACAAGCACATGACTTGCCAGTGTTACCCGACCGGGATACTTTGCATCTCAGTATCCTTGAAAGAATTTCCTAACATTTTTCAATTATCTGTCTGCTTAATTTTGCTAATCTGGTTTGAAACATAATGCCGCGCTAGTTTGAATAGTATTCAAAAACACTTTACCTACTTCCTTACAGTGTCTCTCAAAACTATTCAAATCAGTGCGACAAAATGGTTCAAACTACACTAGCAAAATTAAACAAACCAATGATTCAAAAAGTTTCGTACCCTTTCCAGTTCAGTTTCGTACCCCTTCGCACAATCTTTCAAACCAAATGGCATAATGCTTCACACCACCTATCATTAAAATTCAATGAAAGCTTAAATCTGAAGAATTATCTCATATGTACTGTATTTGGGAGTCTGCAGTTTCAATCAAGGACTACCCCGGAATTGGCTGCCAAAACACCCGTACACCCGGCTACCTCAGCAGAAAAAAGCCCAACGCAAAACACCTTTTTTTCATCGTACGAGAAGAAGAGTGGGTTTGGTGGAATCCTGGAATTCCGGACATCATTTTAGTGGTTTTGTGGTTGAAAAGGTTTGGTGATGACCTTTTAAAGGTGGCATGATTTTTATGGTCACGTGACCACAGTTGAGTTCCGGTCTCGTACTTCTTTCCACTAATACCATAACCACCCTACCATAAATTGGCCATATATTCAAGGAGAAACAACAGGATGCTCTAAAACAGAATAGGTGATAATACATTGCTTAAAAGATACACTACTAGATAGGACCGAGTGTACAGTGACCCTTTGTTCAATTGCTAATGTGATTCGAAACATTTGTCCCACATACAGTGTTTTTCAAAAGTATCCAAACCAGCGAGGCAAAATGTTTCGAATCAAAAAGAAAGAATGGTTCGTATCCCTTCGAGTCTTTCAAACCAAATGGCGTCGTACATGAGAAAGGTGCAAATCAAAATGAGGCATGATTGTTGAACATGTGAAATGTCGTGGCCCGTGTATGCAGGACGATATTAATTGCAGTACAGCGGAATTGGATGAAGGGACAAGTCTCATAAGGTTCCGAAGAATGTATAAGTTCAGACGGATAATACAAACCGGGTCTTGGGGTCAGGAGTCATAAGGTTTGACTTCAACAAGTCCGGTACAGGAGAGCGGAATTTATGGCGACGTGGTATATAAAGAGGTGATCTCGCTCATGATAGAGGAGTATCGAATAAGACCACAAGACAGAGATTCTAGTTAATATACAGTGTTTTTCAGAAGTATTCAAACCAACGCATCAAAACGATTCAAACCACACTAGCTAAATTAAGCAAACCAGTAATTTGAAAAATTTCGTTAACAACTCAAAACATTGTTGTATCCAAAATATTAAAGAAACCAGTTCAGTTGCGTCCGTTTTGACCCTTGATTGGTACTGCGAGACTCCCAAATGAAGTACATATGAGGTAATCCTCCAGATTTACGATTTCAGAATAATGAATTCTAATGAATTCTAATGGAAATTGGTGTAAAACATTACGACATTTGGTTTAAAAGACTGTGTGGGTACGAAATTTTTGAGTCATTGGTTTGTTTAATTTTGCTAGTGTGGTTTGGATCGTTTTATGGCACGGGTTTGAATAGTTCTGAAAAACACTGTACGTCGTACAAGTATTGATTACCAAGAAACAATCAACACTACTGTACTAGAATTGTTAACACTCATAAGAAGCAACAAGATAAGCGTTCCAGTCTATGCAAGTCTTTATGGAGACTCTCAACAATTATAACTCAGATGGGGATAAGCCACCAATTATACCTAAAACAATTATTTCTAAAACAATTATTCCTAAAACAATTATTTCTAAAACAATTATTCCTAAAACAATTATTTCTAAAACAATTATTTCTAAAACAATTATTTCTAAAACAGTTATTCCTAAAACTATATCAAGTCTTGTAACTTATGTTGTTTATCACATTTTTCTTTTTGCTTTTTACCTTCTACATAGGTTTGATTTGCTATCAGCGCAATATCTACATATAACAAAGAACAATCGATAACAGAATAAATGTCATCAATATTTTCTGGACCTATTATTTTCTGGACCTATTATTTTCTGGACCTATCATTAATGTGCATGATTTAATCAAAATGAGTCATTATAACTCAGATAAAAAGTGCGACTTTATCTTCCTATTTCTCGTTCGAATCGCAGGTTTGACATTGAACAGTCTTCAAATTGGAAGCAAATGACGAGAGACATTTTCTTCTCTCTTAAAGAAGTCTCTTAAAAAAGTCTCTTAAAGAAGTCTCTTAAAGAAGTTTGTTTCATACCAACTTTCATTAGAATTCAATATTCTGAAATCTTAAATCCAGAGGATTGCCTCATATGTACTACATTCGGGAGTCTTCTGGAGAATTGCCTCATATTTTCTATATTTGTGAGTCTTGCAAATCAAGGGTCAGGGTCAAAACGGACGGAACTGAATTGAAAGGGGCACGAAACTTTTTGAATTATTCGTTTGTATAATTTTGCTAGTGTGGTTTTAGTCGTTTTGCCGGGCTGGTTTTACCGTTCTGTCTTCTTGATTCGAAACATTTTGCCGTACTGGTTTGAATAGTTTTGAAAAACACTGTAGTACTATTAGGAACTGGCAAATAACATTTACTGATTGGTCTTAACATTTACTGGTTACTATTAGTGACTATTGTTGAGCCTTAAATGGTGTACTCTACAATACCTACTTCCTTACCTCCGAATCCATTTTTTGACATTTCTTATTTTTTGGCATTTTTTTTATGACATTTTTTTTTGGCATTTTTTTTATGACATTTTTTTTATGACATTTTTTTTTGACATTTTTTTTATGACATTTTTATTTGACATTTTTTTTTTGACATTTTTTTATGCCCTAAATGCCGATTTCTACTTTTGCTCTACCTGAACCCCTAAACCCCTCAAAATCCATCCATTGAGGTAAGTATAGAGATGGGTATGGGATAAGTGGTGATTGCACGTGACGTGTTGCAAGGTGCGGTGTAGTGATGTTGCCGCCATTGGAGCTTCCAGTTTCCTAATGCGGATCCGGTGCGCCGATCTGCCCAAAACCTGCTTAATACTTTGTCCTGCGGAGTTTTGCAAGATATATACAGTAAGATTAGACAACTTTAATTTTTTTTGGGCGGGCCACGACCCGCAATCTGAGCTTCGCACGACCCCACTATCTTTCGGACTTGATCGGAAAAGAAACGAGACAGCAACTTTGCTTTTTTCTTTAGCGCAACAGCAAGCGTTGTGGTCACGTGACGTGTTAGACCTATGTACCTTTTTCAATTTTAACTAGACTAAATCGGAGTGCCCTCGGAACTCCGACCGGGCCGGAGGTCCGGGGGGACTTTTGAAGTTTCGGAGCAGCCTTATCCGGGGCGAGCGTGCGTAATGGTGCATTGAGGTTGGCAATGTGCGGCCGCGAAACGCTCCGGGCCCTCGGATCTCATGGGAGCAACGTGCCCTCGGATCTCACGCCCTCCTCCGGAACTCACGCCCTCCTCCGGAACTCACGCCCTCCTCCAACTCTCTATTCCCTCTATTTCCCCTTATACCCAAACCACAACGCCCCATGCACTCCCTGCATGTATCTATAAATCCCTTTTATACATAAATATATATTCCCCCCTTTTTTCCTTTTTTTCCTGCCCCTCGTTTCCCTTTATTGCCTCACCGGGGGGCCTCTGGTGTTGCCAGGCCGGAACTCGCGCATTCTGTTGGGCCCTCGAATTTCGTGCTCCGGCCCCAGGCCCTCGATTCTCTTGCCCTACAGCAGCAATACCCCCACGCTCCTTGCCACCGGTTTTTTTCCCGCCCCACTATATAAGCTCCGCGTTCCCTCCTCCGTTTCCCACCCCCCATATTTTTTTCCCATGTCTGACATTGACCAAAAAGCAATCGCCACCATCCGTTTATTGGCAGTTGATGCTGTCTCCAAGGCCAACTCCGGTCACCCCGGAGCCCCACTTGGTTTGGCTCCTGCCGCCCATGCTGTTTGGAGGGAAATGAAGTTCAACCCAAAGAATCCTGATTGGCTCAACAGAGACAGATTTGTCTTGTCCAATGGTCACGCATGTGCACTCTTGTACTCGATGTTGCACCTCTACGGCTTTGAATTGTCCATTGAAGACTTGAAGCAATTCAGACAACTCAACTCCAAGACCCCAGGCCACCCCGAGAGACACGAGGTGCCAGGAGTTGAGCTCACCACCGGACCTTTGGGCCAGGGTATCTCCAATGCTGTTGGTTTGGCCATTGCCCAGAAGCAGTTTGCTGCCACCTACAGCAAGGAGATCTCGGACTCGTGGATCTACGTGTTTTTGGGAGACGGATGTCTTATGGAGGGAGTGTCCTCCGAGGCTTCTTCCTTGGCTGGCCACTTGAAGTTGAACAACATCATTGCCTTCTGGGATGACAACAGAATCTCCATTGATGGTGACACCAACGTGGCTTTCACGGAAGACGTCATGAAGCGTTACGAGGCCTACGGATGGGACCTCATCACCATTGAGAAGGGTGACGACGACTTGGAGGGCATTGCTGCCGCCATCAAGAAGGCCAAGTCCAACGACAACCCAACCTTGGTGCGTTTGAAGACCGTCATTGGTTTCGGTTCCTTGCAACAAGGTACCCACGGTGTGCACGGTGCTCCATTGAAGGCTGACGATGTCAAGCAATTGAAGGAGAAGTGGGGTTTCAACCCAGATGAGACCTTTGTGGTTCCTCAAGAAGTCTACGACTACTACGGCGAAATCGCTAAGGAAGGTGCCGCTGCCGAGGCTGAGTGGAACAAGAAGGTCGAGGCCTACATCAAGAACAATGGTGCTGATGGAGAGGCTTTGGCCAGAAGACTCAGAGGTGAATTGCCTGAGAACTGGACCCAACACTTGCCTACCTACACCAAGGACGACAAGCCATTGGCCACCAGAAAGTTGTCGGAGATGGTTTTGACCAAGCTTGTGCCTCAAATCCCAGAGCTCATTGGAGGTTCTGCCGACTTAACCGGTTCCAACTTGACCAGAACCACCGACATGGTGGACTTCCAACACCCAAGCACCAAGTTGGGTGAGTACAGCGGTCGTTACATCAGATACGGTGTCAGAGAGCACGCCATGGGTGCCATCATGAACGGTATTGCCGCCTTTGGTGGTAACTTCAAGAACTTTGGAGGCACTTTCTTGAACTTTGTTTCTTA
Organism: Metschnikowia sp. 01-655c1; assembly: GCA_002370185.1. Classification (NCBI taxonomy): domain Eukaryota; kingdom Fungi; phylum Ascomycota; class Pichiomycetes; order Serinales; family Metschnikowiaceae; genus Metschnikowia; species Metschnikowia sp. 01-655c1. Next base: position 23,423 of record NKZO01001458.1, read on the forward strand.
CGCCGCCGGAGCCGTGAGATTGTCTGCTTTGTCTCACTTGCCAGTGATCTGGATCGCTACACATGACTCCATTGGTTTGGGAGAAGATGGACCAACCCATCAACCTATCGAGACCTTGGCCCACTTCAGAGCTACTCCAAACATTTCCGTGTGGAGACCAGCCGACGGTAACGAGACCTCGGCCGCCTACAAGTCTGCTCTTGAGTCTACGGAAACCCCACACATTCTTGCCTTGACCAGACAAAACTTGCCCCACTTGGAAGGCTCGTCCATCGAGGCCGCCTCCAAGGGTGGATACTACGTCCACAAGGCCGCAGACAAGGCCGACATCATCATTGTGTCGTCCGGATCTGAGGTTTCGATCTCCATCGACGCCGCCAAGAAGTTGGCCGAGGAGGGAATCAAGGCCAACGTGGTTTCGTTGCCCGACTTCCACACGTTCGACAAGCAGCCCCAGAGCTACAGATTGTCGATCTTGCCCGACGGAGTGCCTATCATGTCGGTGGAGGTGATGTCGACATTCGGCTGGTCCAAGTACTCTCACGAGCAATTCGGATTGAACAGATTTGGAGCCTCCGGCAAGGCCGACGACCTCTACAAGTTCTTCGAGTTCACGGCCGAGGGCGTTGCCGACAGAGCCGCCAAGACGGTGCAATTCTACAAGGGCAAGGTTGTGGGATCGCCATTGAACAGAGCTTTCTAAGCAGATGGCCATTGACAGCTTAAAGCAGGACCATAGTAATTGAAGTTGAAAAAGATGAAGAGGAGTAGAAATAAATTAATCCGGATACCATGCACTCTGAAGAGAATCAGTCCAAGTGCTCAGTGAACATCAGTACCTCTACACTAATTATTGGTGTGACTGTTGTCAGGAGACATCTTGGTATGTTCTCCCTCAGATGATATATATATATTTTTGGTGGTGTTTTAAAATAGCAGGAGGTTGTCGTTTTATATTGTGTGAGCCTTCACATGACCAGAATCACGTGAGAGAGTCACGTGAATGACCTGCACATAGTACAGACCCGGCCTGTATACAACGCACTATGTAGTGCCTTGACTCCGTGTGTTGACAGGGTTAGAAGAATGAGGTAGTAGAACAATCAGATTATCATGTTCTCAATTAACTTCTTTTATCATTAATCACAACACAGGCGTGTGTATTCCACTCACTACTGAGCCAGAAAAGAGTGTGACGACATCTTCCCCCTAATTCGTTTGTATTCGAGAGTTTATCCCACTTTCTGACCAATCAGTTAGTAATAGAGTTATATCCTGGTCTCTCGGGTAAATACAGAAACTCTGTCTTCTTTGGTAAGCCTTAGAGTCTACCTTTTTTTGTTGCGAAAATGGGCGATGGAGCTATTCCAACATCTGGTGTCATCCATTGATCCAGAAAATACTAGTTTGTCAATGATGTCTGAGAGACACTCACAGAGCCGGCACAACTTAACCCGTTTTTAAACAAGTCCCCTTCAAAATTTGTCCTTGAACATATTTCATTCAAACTTAATCCTTGAACCAATCTCATTCAAATTTTGTCCTTGAACATATTCCCAATCAAAATTTGTCCTTGAACGTATTCCAATCAAAATTAATCCTTGAACCAATCTCATTCAAAATAAATTCTTGAACATATTCCCAATCAAACTTTGGCCTCGAACATATTCTAATTAAAACCTAGGGCTCATTTCTAGAGCCCATTTAATGCACGATAAAAAAGTGCACCATAAAAAAGTGCACCATAGAAAGCTGCGGGGGTAGGCCTTTATATATAGTGCGCACCCACCGATTTACAGCCATTTACCCCTCTTGACTTGCAGCCAACTGCAACCTCATACCGTCTTTTGCCACCCCCTCGTTTCAGATTTGGCACCCCCTTTTTCCGATTTGGCACCCCCTTGTTTCAGATTCGCCACCGTTTCGTTTACAAAAGCGTTCGGTAATTGCATTATAAAAGTATAGTTCCCCGTCTTTGTCCCTATTATGTTATTAGGGAGCAATAGACTTGACGGCTGATCAAACCATTTGTTCAGTTATTTGGTGTGTTGTGCTTGAACTCAGCAGATCGTCTTTTGGTGTGGAGCTTGTTCGATGTCAATTGTGTCAGAAAGGCACTGTAAGCCTTGAGAGGGCTCAGAAACTGGTATAGATCAGTCCTACTCTCTACACATCTATACTATATTGGACCGGCATTCTTGGCATTCGTGACATTTGTGGCATTCTTGGCATTCTTGTATCACTGAGTTAAAATCAGAATTCATTGATGCGTATACTCTGACCTACTGTGACCCTTGTCAGTCTTGTTTATCATATGTGCTATACCTATTAGTATAGTATGGGTATTCAATGGCACGTCAAGTTCCAGTTCTAGTTCGAGTGTTACTATGACTAATACAGCTATGACTACTGTCTACGGTCTACTATAACTACTGTCTACGGTCTACTATAACTACAGTCCACTATAACTACAGTCCACTATAACTACAGTCCATTACAACTACAGTCCATTATTACTACAGACCATTATAATTACAATCTATTATGACTACTGTGTACTGATAGGGTCTAGTGGGAGTCATTGACTGGACCGATTATGAAGACAAGGGTGAGAGGGAGTTGAAAAGGAATTACCGCCATTCACCTAGAGCTCTATATTGGCCCATGTATGTGATTCTTGACCAATTCACTGGAAACCCTCTCCTCTTACATTACTTCAACCTGAGGAAGATGACTCAATCTTTGAATTCATCACAGTACAGCTCCACGACTGTTTGAACAGCCTCAGGAGTGTGTAGTAAAGTAGACAGAGGGGAATAGTATAGTGTGTATAGTAGAGAGGAGTAGAGTATAGCATAGTATAGTACAGTATAGTCATTAGTCCTGTATAGTCCTGTAGAGTATAAGCAGTCCAATATGCGTGGTCCGGTCTAGTATACTCTAGTTTAGTCGCGTCTGGTCTAGTCCAATACTGGTTTAGTATAGTATAGTATAGTTAGTGTTAGATTCTTATTAGTACGTTTATTACCTAATCAAAACTATATCTTTGATGATACCTCAGCAAGAAAAGTCGGCCATGAAATACTTCTTCAGGAGAGCAGTCGAAGGGGAGTAACATCGGTTCCCGATTAAGTGGACACGTGAACTAAATCCCTATATGGGATGTATTCCACCCATCTTGGATCTAACATATAGTATAGTGGAGTAGAGTGGAGTATAGTATAGTATAGTATAATATAGTATAGTATAGTATAGTATAGTATAGTATAGTATAGTATAGTATAGTATAGTATAGTATAGTAGTGTATAGTATAGTATAGTATAGTATAGTATAGTATAGTATAGTATAGTATAGTATAGTATAGTATAGTATAGTAGTGTAATATAGTGTTAGATTTTCGAATACATCTAATACTGGGAATTATGTTCATTCGTTGAGAAGTTCCAATAAGCGGAAGTCCGGGTGATTATTAGCTAACCTGTGAATACCAGAAAAGTGGAGCAAAGTGATCAAACGCCATGTCACGAGGTAAGGTGAATGGGTGACTTCTTGATAAACCTGCGAATTACTTCATTTAATTGATATTGGGGAAACCATATCTGTGAAACACTTGTTACAAGAGATCTCAATTATATACTATTAATTGGATCATTAATTCGTAGATTTTCTTTGCACTATAAAGGCTGTCCTAGTTCGTAATACTCCTCTCTTAGAGACCTACTGGAGTTTTCTTTTTTTCTTTTATTAATATTATAAATGTCATGAGTGATTCTACTCTAATGTTTGGACCACGGCCACTGGTGTGAGAGTGGGAAAGTCTGGGATTGTTAAATGGACTTGCTCCATTTGATCCCAGCTTTCTCCTCCCCCTGCACCAGTCAGCCAGTGGCCATCACCAGACTGTAGTCCAGTGATTTTAAGACTTCAGTGACTGTTACTGTAGCCAGTGACTGTTACTGTAGCCAGACTCTTGCCTGCTACTCTAGCCAGTCTGTCTTGTTGAGTTTGTGGAGAAGCGCGTCGCGCAAAGTCCTAAGCTTCCGCTCAAGGCTCTCCATGAAGCTCTGCCTCCGAGACTTGCGTTTTTGGAAGGGCAAGGGCTTCATTTTTATAGGTACAGTTAGAAAGATGCACGAAGGGCATGCTTCGTCTATGCAGCAGGTGTAGCACGGGCAAAGTGCATTGATGCATTTGGCATGCCTATTTTTGAGGGGGTAGTCAAACAACATGTCAAGGAATCTCTTGTACACGTGGAAAGACCGGTTGACCTCGATGCCCTTTTTCCCCTTGAGTGTCCGTTTGACTGACTCGTAGATGCTGGGGTAAGTACGAGGGTTGATGGGCTTGAGAGGCCCGAGAAAGGGGTAATCCGTGGGCTCCACGTATTCCTGGCCCATTTTCTTGTTGACGAAGTTGGGGCGGTTTCCCTTTTTTTTGGAGTCGCCAGGGGAAGTCTCGGAGGGAGGCTCGGGCGTGGAGTTGGATCCGGTGGAGCAGCTTTTTCTGTGCGTGCTGGTGGTTCCAGGCTTCAGTGTCTTGTCGGACCAAGACGATTCGCTTACTCCAGCAGTCATGAAGAAAGGTGGAGGGAGGAGAAGGGAAGGGTAGTTTTGGTTGTTGACTTTTTGTTTGGAAGTCAAGGCTCAGTGTGAGTCTGTGAGTCTGTGCTTGTGGAAAGTAGAGACTGTTGGTGTCTGGTGTCTAGTGTCTGGTGTCTGGTGTGGTGGTCAGATATTCAGGGATTCAGAAGGTGGATTGGGAGTGTTCGGAAGTTCAGAGAGTCAGAATATGGCTGTTCAGAGTTCGGAAGTTCGGAAGACTAGTGGTATGGAGAGTGTGAGAAACGGAGTTTCGACCACTTCACGTATAATAGCTGCTGTGTCTGTGTCTGTGTCTATGTCTGTGTCTGTGTCTGTGTCTATGTCTGTGTCTGTGTTTTGCTTCTGCTGCTTCTACTTTTGCTTCTGCTGCTTCTGTGGTTCTGTACTTAAAATTGGTTCTGTGTTTTACTTGGTTCTGTGCTTTACCTGGTTCTGTACTTAATGCAGTGGTTCTGACCCTACTGCCTGGTCCCTTTTGTCATATGCTGAAGATGATACATACATTCTAGAACTGACTTTTTATTTCTCAGTGGTTTAGTTATTATATGAGATGCTAAAATTCTGAGATTCTGAGATTTTGAGATTTTGAGATTCTGAGATTCTGAGATGCTGCATGGTCATCTATTATGCTATTTTATAGTAGAGGCCTCCTTGCAGTTCTATAACTGGTCACCTTTTTAATGCTAGATAAAAAAGGTTAGAAATATAATTTACCTTCCAAAAGTATGAGGATAAGATTTTTTCATGAATAAAAGGTGTACAATTTGTATACGTTCACGATATGCACGTTTCATAGCCAAAAACCGGGAAAACATGTACTAATTTTACTCTGTTAGGGACAATCAATTGAATATTCTAGAAAAAATCAATACGGTATTCAATTTAAAATTTATACCATTGGTATATAAATTGCTCAGTGTCTTTTGTTTGGTGCATCATTTCTTGGTCGCACGTGACCTATCCCTTCTGTTCCAGATACAGATACATTACAGTGAGACGAGAAGACTTGTCACACATTTTCCTAGATATACGCACCCCTTAATATATTAACACCACCTAAGATATTTATTTGAACCTTTTGACCTGGATTTAAGTGGTGGCTTTTTGATAGTGGTGTGCATATAACCCCTCCTTCTCGGCCGTATCTCAACAAGTCGCATTTACATGAAACAAAATGGCTGCAACACGGAACAAGATGGCTGCAACACGGAACAGGGTGGCTGCAACACGGAACAAGATGGCTGCAACACGGAACATGGTGGTTGCATTAGAAACAAGATGGCTGCATTAGAAACAAGATGGCTCCATTAGAAACATGGTGGCTGCAACAGAAAATCACATGGACCACCTATAAACCAGTTCTGTCATATAAGTTTCCCTTCGATACAAACATCAGTATGTAAAGTGAATGTCTCAATTGACACTAGGCAAACAATATCTGGATGACTGAAATGAAATCTCGGATTGAACTTGTAACTGACACCTGAATATATGACTATCCGAAATGCCACGGGAAAATGTGAAGTATGACCAGAATACAATAATGAAAATCGCAATGAACATAACACCAGGGTATTCGAAATGACATTTCAATCCAGCATGACACCACAATATGAAACTGTTATCTAAATGACAACTAACTGACCCATAATCCATGATGATACCAGAATGACTGAAATCAGAATGATACTAAATATTATCTGATAAAGAGACCTAGAATTGGACTCCGAATTCCATAAATTGTCAAATCGTACCAGAAAGCAATATTCGAATCATGCAATTTGTTAAGAAAGACCAGAAAATCCGAAATGGTACTAAATCTGATGTCAAGCTGGCCAGAATAAGAACATCTGCTTATGTAGAATAGCCTGAAATTCGAATTGAAATTCGAACTGAATTCTGAAGTGAAATCTGAACTCGGAATCTGAAATATCGATTGGAGCTTGTGAAAGTTTTGGAGAGAGCAGTTTGATACGGTTGGGTATACATTGAAGACCCAAAGAAGATCTTGCAAAATGAAATGCAATGTGTGCATTGCTGAATACTAGCGACTCAACGGAGTCAGGATTTTAGAACTTGACATTTCAGATGTATGAGTGAACATGTTTACTTTATGTCCTTCTTAACAAAGAATAGTTGATTGCGAAAGATTACTCTTCCAAATGAGACAAAGCCGTGAGGCTTAATGCAAAGAAAGATCCACTATCCTTAGACAGGAGTCATAGAAGTTCTTTAAGGAAATTGAAAGACTTGAACCAGTCGGGCAAACTTCAATGGTTCAAAGACAGCGCTCCAAGAATTGGATGACAAACCATCAGTTGTATCCAATTGATATAACGTGAATACTTCAACTTATCTAATGGCAGTCGAAAAGGAGATTGTTAATTTGTTGCAAATCGTTGAACTGAAATTCGAACTGAAATTCGAACTGAATTCTGAAGTGAAATCTGAACCCGGAATCTGAAATATCATGTGGACAACCGACATGCCGAAAAGACTGCACCTTAGGATGAAAAAGGCTGTATACCAGACATATGTCACTTTGAACCTGCATATAACAACATATATGAAAGAAATCAATCTTATAAAAAACTAAACCCGTTACATACCCACCTTCTCTGCCTTATCTCGACAAGTCGCATTTACATGAAACAAGATGGCTGCAACACGGAACAAGATGGCTGCAACTCACTACCTTTTTACGCGTGTATTCAATTCTATATTTCTCTATATTATGGTGTATACGTTATTTTACATTATAGAGTATACTCTCTTTCAAATCCTCTCTCTTCAACTGTTCTCCGGTGGCCACATACGACGGAGAAAAAAATTTGCTAAGATATTGTTAGATCCACTATGGACAGCTCTTCCCAAAGAGGTATTATAAAGCTTACCGTCCGATCTACAATGGACATAAAACTGGACAAACTGGTGAGTAATACCAATGTATACTATAATAAAAATTCAAATAAAATCTTATTACTATACTCAGCCTACTGTCAACGAGTACCTAGCATGTACGGAGTCAAGGTACGGAGTCAAGGTACTTCGTGGATACGTTGTATGCAGACAGGGTTGTGTAAGTTTTAGAATATTGAATTGTACAGACATCAGACAAGCGGAAAGGTGCGGCCCGGTCTCTGGTCTTTGGTCTTTGGTCTTTGGTCTTTGGTCTTGTAAGGTACAATTTACATACTCCTGTATATTAATATATACCAAAACATATGTTGAAACTATACCTCATCTGTGATCTCAACTATGAATACATTACAACAACATCATCTTTTTACTATAACAAGGTAGAACTCTAGTCTCCTCTACACTACTCTAGTCTTCATCAACTACACCCAATTACCATCGATACATTTAAAGGAACCCTTCGTTTCGACAACAGGGTGGCTGCAATAAAAAATCACATGGTGGCTGCAACAGAAAATCACATGGACTGCACATAAACCAGATCTGTTACAGTGTTTTTCAAAACTATTCAAACCACACTAGCACAATTAAACAAACAAATAATTCAAAAGGTTTCGTACCCCTTCACACAGTCTTTCAAACCAAATGGCGTAATGTTTCATGCCAAATTTCATTAGAATTCATTATTCTGAAATCTTAAGTCTGGAGGGTTGCCTCATATGTACTACATTTGGGAGACATTTGGGAGTCTGCAGTTTCAATCAAGGGCTACCCCGGAATTGGCACTGGCGAGAACCCAAAACACCCGTACACCTGGCTACCTCAGCAGAAAAAGGCCCAACGCAAACGACCGTTTTTTCATGGTACGGAAAGAAGAGTGGGTTTGGTGGAATCCTGGAATTCCGGAATTTACAATTCATATTTTGGTAGTTGGAAAGGTTTGGTGGTGGCCTTTGAAAGGTGCCCTGATTTTTATGGTCACGTGACCACCGTTGAGTTCCGGTCTCGTGTTTCTTTCCACTAGTTTCAAAACCACTACACCATAAATTGCCAGATATTCAAGGAGAGTCTTAATATGGTAAAACCGGATGCAGAATTTCCCGCGCTGGTTTGAATAGTTTCGAAAAAGACTGTACCTGACTCATTCTATGGTATTAAACTCGATTATCTTCTATTATGGCATTGACTCATTCTACAGACTACTCACCCATTCTATATACTACTCACCCATTCTACATACTACTCACTCATTCTATGCTGAAACGCAATCTGTCATGAGTACTATTCTACTCAACACTTGCAATAAAAAAGACTTGACTGGCTCCTCAATTATGTCAATCTAGATACTATGCGAATTCCAAAGACTTGCTGCGAATAGGTAGCCTCGGGATTCTCAGGTTCAGGGGCTTCCTCGGGAACCTCGAACTTCCCCTCCGTGGGCTGGAGAACCGTCATGCCCAAAGCGCAGACACCCTGGTCATTAATTCCGCCAATCATCTCTCCGTCATCTTTATAAGAATGAAGACGGCCGTTTATCATATCAATGGGCAAGTCTTCCAGGATGCACCTGGCAGAGAGAAAGTTTTCTCTGAAGCCGGGGCAGTAGTGCACATCGGTCAAGAGAATATGGCGTTTTTTCAGGCCCACTTGCACGAGCACCGACCCTGAGCCTCGGGAGCCACGCGGGATTTTACCGTCGGACGGGATCTTGGCTGGCGTTTTACTGAAGGTCTGGAAGAAGTCGAGGTTTTTGACTGCATGGTAGGGTGCCCCGGTCATCCAAGAGATTTGGAGTGGGACCGGCGTGAATTCGGCTGAGGAAGAAGGAAAAGGCGAGGTCGACGTACGAGCTGAAGTGGCAGGAGAAGCAGAAGGAGAAGCAGCAGGAGAAGCAGAGGGAGAAGCATCGGAGAAAGCATCAGAAGCATCGGAAAAAGCATCGGAAGCATCGGAATTCTCCGGTGAAACCTTGACTCTCTTGTTCTTTCTGTCCTCCGTGCATTGGAGATTGAAATGGCCTTTCTTGCTACAGTTTAAACACTGCATCCTGGCCTTGGGAATATACCCATCGCCGTTCTCACCACCATCACTGCTGAATTCGGCCTCGAGCCTATGATACTTGCCAGCATCCATATCCCATAGTTCATGGCTTAAGTACCTGAGGACTTTTTCCTTGGTGGAATCAGACCATTCTGCGATTGGAAGCGCATACTTTTTGGCCATTAATCCGAGCTCAAAAGCTTCCACGATATCGCAGCTGTTAAAGCGGTCCTTCATCAACTCTTTAAAAAATTCGACTTCCAAGAGACCCTGGAAGCTGTCCAAACGGTACTGCTCACGGGGCGCCTTGACGCAGTGCTCGGCCAAGAAGACGAAATACTCCCAGTTCTCGGAGGTTGCTTTGTGGGTGATGAAATATTGCTTGATGTTCTTGAGCGTGTCGCAGGAATCATAGGGGGTTTCCAGGTGGCTCTTGAACATCTTGATGAGCTGCCGCTCGATCCGATGGAGCTGCATCTTGACCACGTGGTCCATATAAGAAGTGGCGTCTGCAGGTCTTTTTTGCAACTCGTCAAACATGCGTTCGGCTCCGTGACGGTACACCCAGATGTACTCAGGACTGAGCTGTTCCAAGGCCCTTAAAAATTCCACCTCGAAAATTGGCGCTCTGTAGTGTGTCTGATGGAAATATGGGAAGTCCAATGTGGGTGCGGGAATGACGAAACACCCATCTTTATACATATTCATGTACATGGGGGGTTGGTTTCTTGGTACCTCCACTGGGTACCTGATCTTGGGGGTTGAACTAGAGCCTGTCATTCGTATAAGCAACTACGACTTGCGGTTCTCTGGGCAAGCTTTTATGTGCTCAGAAGGTGGTCTGTTGTCTGCCGGAGCAGAGGTCTTTCGAGGCAGGTACATCTGTCTTTATATGCACGTTGTTACATTTGTATGCACATTTTGAGAAAGCTAATCCTGCACACAAGATATCATGGGCCACTTCCAGCTTTCATTTTTCTGCAAACAATGTGGGCGCGAACGGGCGGAGGCCTTTGATTGGTTACACTGTCCAATTTTCAATGTCGAATCGTCTAAATGTCCGTCTACCATCATATGCAAAGCCTACGCTATGAGCTCCTGTGTGCAGGCCCCAGTGATGTAGATAAACAGTGGCAAGTAGTGTTGGAACATATGAGAAGTGTCAACCTTGAAGTGCAGGTAACTATGAAATAGGTTATCTGCAGCGCAAGGGTAAAATACAGGTTTGACAGATGTGGACAAGTCCCACACGTTTCAGAGTTGCATAGTGCAGATGAATCTAGGGTATGTGCGTAATGAGGACTTACACTCTTCATGCCGTCAGTTACGAAATTCCGGAATCGGATGTACAAGTCGGAGATTCGACTAAATATAGAGGGGTCCCAAATCAGGAACAAAGAAGACATGATGTTTTTAGTATGAGAGGTTACAGAGTCAGGTCAGTCTGAAAACAGTGTATTCAGGGGATTCTTCGTACAGTATAGATACAGACAAGAATAGAAAAGACTGGGTCAATAGAAAAGACTGGACAATAGAAAAGACTGGTCAATAGAAAAGACTGGTCAATAGAAAAGACTGGTCAATAGAAAAGACTGGTCAATAGAAAAGACTGGGTCAATACTGCAGTTCTACAACTACAGGATGACATTGGGGCCCATGACGTAATTGTTGTGCGTACCATGTTGAACTTGTGAGCCGTGACAATCATCGTATGTGCAGGACGAGATGAGTTGTACTATCTGCAGTACAGAGTGAAAACACTGAGTTGGGCAGATGGCCCAGGCTCACATGTTTCTATGAAGGCAGTGTGC